>JAUZNJ010071483.1:0-53108 GCA_034780135.1 Jordanella pulchra
AGAAAGAAAGAAAGAAAGAAAGAAAGAAAGAAAGAAAGAAAGAAAGAAAGAAAGAAAGAAAGAAAGAAAGAAAAATACGGGTCATACCTGGTGAAAGGGCTTCGCGCTGAATGGTGCTGGGTGTCCGGGGTTTAGGGGTTTCGTGGCTGCGGCCGGGACAAGGCTCCTGGAGCGGGCAGGACTCGGCGGACGTGGCACAAGAGGGAACCGAACGTCGGGGCTCCGAGCTCGGCTGGGCGCGCTCTTCCGAACCTGTGTCTGCAGTAAGAAATGTGCGGATTAGTAGAAGGAATCTGAATTAAAAGGTAGATAATGCCTTCCCTGCGCAAGTAGCGACCATCAAACCCCAAACACACGAAGAGCAAGGTATGTGTTACTATAATTGCCACAATTCATGCATGCATAACTCCGCTTGACAAATTCTCAGAGAAGTATGAATTATCACTCTCAAATTTAAAACAAGGAAATATGCATATTAAAGACTATAAAATGAATTAATCCTTAAAAACAAATAATCATGTATCAAATATCGATCCTAACAGATAAAATGCGCAAAAACAGCTGTGGAGACGCAAACAGACATAAAAGTACACTGAGATGTTGGCAATAAAAAGTCTATAGTAACCAGAATCTATGCAAACCCCTTTGATATCATGCAAGACAAATATTTACACCCCAGTATCAACCACTGATTGATTTTAAGAATAAAATCTATGCTGCAAAGCAAATATTAGGAACCACAACTAAGGTATACCGGCTCATTTCAGAACTTGCACTTACGTGGGTGACAGGTTTCATTCTAACACAAAAAACGCACTCAGCTGTTATTTAAAGATAACTCAATTTTGCTCAAGGGATGAATTCAACCAGAACAAATTGTAAAAGAAAAAAAATATCTACACACCTATAAAAGTGAATAATCTTAAAAACAGCGCGTCCTGGCCATTACTTCTCCTGTCTGTGATCGCGGCCGTCCCACTCCGCTCAAGGTTCATCCAGGGCGGCAGTCTTAATAAAGTAGACGTTGTGGGAAAAGTCGGACCTGAAACCTTTCAACCAGAGGGGCTCCTCTGTGCATCGCACGTCCAGCTCCTTGTCAACTGCAGGAGGACGCACAAACGCAGGGGGATTTCAAGACCCGGAGCGCCCCCTTTCTGTCAAATACTGTCTCGTCTCTCTTCCTCCCTCTCTCTCCCGTCTCTCCCCTTCTCTTTTCAAGCAGGGAAAATCATTGATACGGCCAAGTTGTAAGACCACTCATTGTCTTCCTGCTTGCTTATTTGCGCAAGTCATAACCATCTTAACCGTCATCATGATAATACTGTCAACAATAATAATAACATTGGCGTCAGCGGGTCAATTTCTTATTGTTACTTTCCTGCAAACTAATTACAACTCTCGGAGAACAAAAATGCAACTTTGTAATTATTTTTGTTCTTCTGTTGGTAGATGCCCCTTTTACAGCCTGGACGCCTAATTTATCATATCAAATTATACGGAAAATAGGTTGTATAACATTTATTTGATTAGAGCTGATTTGGAACAGTTAAGTCATTACTCAATTTGGAGTATAGCAATTTTGCATGGTCGTCGGAAAATAAAATATAAAAAAACATTCATGCTTGATAAGAGCATATAGGAAAAATACATAAGTGGTCTTACATTCCCTTTAGAGGTAAACTTTAAATCCTGCGTGAATACGCTATTATCTTAACTTTTGTCTAAAAAAAGCGCATTTCTTCTACCTCAAAAATAAGAAACTTTATCTAGTCCTCAAGCTATTCTCAACTCGCTTGTATTTTATCTTCGAAAATCACCCTGAAGGGCGGATCAGGCCCCAATAACGTGATCATCCACCGGTAACCAAGAGAACGACAAAAGAGCCGCAAAACACGCGCCCCGGAGCGCCGGTATGGGCCCCGGTAGCCCCTCACACCAATAACCCCGGACAGACAGGGGGCAAGAGAAGGCTTCCAGCAAACATAGAGAACATAAAGGCGAAAGGGAGAAAAGAGGAATATATGAGTACTGTAAATCATTCCTGAGAGGGGAGGCTGTCAGAAGTGTCTGCCTCTGTGCGTAAACTAAGTTCAAGCTTAGCGAGTTTTCCACTAGGAATGCCCCAAAGCGCGAAATATACAGATTACAACTCAATGTCAACACATGTCCCCGGGGAAAATTAATTAAGGTGTAAAAAACTTGGAAATGCCAGTGGCTGTGCGATCTTTTACGAGACCATGTGGAATAATGAGACTGACTATTAGTTTAATTAATATGAAAGACTTCATATTTTTAAGTAAACCGTTGCTTTAATCAGAAAAAAACCCTCATATAATCCTGTTATTTTCTTTTAAAACAGCAACACCAACCATATTCAATCATATTATGATAAAAAATAAACATAATTGAAAAACAGATATCAGCCATAGAATCTTTAGATTCTAATATTCAGATGCGATGAAATCAAAGAAGAAAGTCTTCTCCCCTAGATCCTACATGAATGTAGGCTGGACTATTCTCCACTCAGACTCATTTGTGCGCCTGACTCCCCTCTTCATTGTGCCAGTGAGTAAGAGGCATCTCATTTCCATGACAACCAGAAAGGATATGATACCTTCCCGGCGCAAATTAAAATCGAATTCAGCCTCACTTGGAAACAACACACAAAGAGAGATAGCACAGAGAGCCCAGCTAGCAGTAGTACACGTCCATATAGCAACAGGTTATATGCTGAGAAAGTTGAGAAAAAGCAAAAACAGGATACTGGGGTTTGAGTTTAGCATGACATGCGGTTGAGTTAATGCGAACGCAAACACGCACAGCTAATAGGTTTGTTCTCTGTAAGCCATATAATCTATAGGAGTCAGAATGTGAGCGATTCATTCATTCAGAGTTTACTTACTGGTTTGCTGTAGCGGTTCCGTCTTTACATGTGGTTATAGGCTCACATTAAGTATCCCCCTTTCCATCCAGAATAATCACAAAGAGTTGTAATAATAAAAAATGTTTTTAAAAAAGGCTTTAAAATATTCTGAAGAGGCACGAAGTCATCGGAGGTAAAAGAAGTTTAGCGATTGTCTTAATTTTTGTTCTAAAAAAACACAAAGAAGTTTAGGGAAAAAGAGATTAGAATCAATAAAAAAATAAATAAATAAACTAAAACTCTCCGTCCGCTCCAGACAGCTAAGTGTTGTCAGTGCTGCTGGGTGCTTTTCGGAGTTGTAATGCGGCTTTGTTTATGTGCGCCGTCTGAGGGGAGAAAGTCAAATACTGCATTTATGAGCGCTCTGCCTCCACATTAGAGCTCCTGGTATGCGCTACGTCAATGTGACGCCATGGGAGAGGTGACGTCACTCCCTCTCGCGCTCTCTGTACTGTACGAGACACATAAGCCCCGAGCGCGTATGCCAGAGAGAGAGAGAGAGAGAGAGAGGGGGTAGAGAGAGGATCATTCAGATAGAGAGAGAGATACACAGAGGTGCTGTTGGTTTGATGGTTAAAGGACAGGAAACTAAGGGGGATCCGCCGGGTGAGCTGGTGCCAGAGCACTGCTTACACAGATCCTTGTTTTATATTGCTACATTTGAATTATCAGTCAAATATATTTTTTTAGAAAGATGGCCCTAAATTCTCCAGATAACTCTGACTTTTATCTGATCGCTTTTCTGAACTTTAAGGATGTTGCTAATGTTTCCCATTTGCAACATTAGAGAGGTTAAGAGAGGTCACCACAGAAAGAACATGTCTGTGGACCCACTGACAGGCCAAAAACAGTGCCTATATAAAAATGTTACCGTCTTTATCAACTAAGGTTATTACAAAATACAAAAATACATTTACAAATTTTAATAAGATAAATGAATACATGATAAACCCCTGAAAAATGTCTTTGAGTTACAAATCTCTAGTTTTTTTTTTGAAAAATATATGTATTGTAAACTATAATGAAAGAAGCTGAAAAAAATACACAAACCAGGAAATGCAAAATATCTCATTTAGGTCAGTATCCTTTCTTTAAAAAGGCAAATTAAAGATTCAGTTATGTTTGCATATATGTTAACTTATATGTTGCTATATGGTGTCACCAGACAAATGTACTCAATAAACTCAGACCAGTCAAGCTAGAAATAACTATTTAAGCACATGTGATTTTAGTCAGAATATAGATACTAATAGATTTGTGGATTTAAACAAAAGAGTTTGGGCAGTTATCTAACCTAAACCACCACCGACATTCACACCCCAAAGGGGATTTTAAGCAAGATAAGACAAAGTGTATGTTTGTTTGTTTTTTTTTCACAGCATATTGAGTAAAGGAACATCAGTGGTGGAAGAAACATTTAGATCACAGATATGAAACAACAGGCCACCATGAGCACAGACATGCAGAGGGGCCTTCGCCCACAGCGGAACAAAACAGGCAAACTGAAAATGACACGACACAACCACAAACCAGTCAAGTACTATTCTGTTTGTTGTGTGCCTACATATGTGGGGCCTCACAATCTTACAGTTTGTACATTTCAATGTGGTCAGTTATAGTATTTCTTGAGTTTCATCTGTATTATTCTGAATTTATACAACTGTTTCCAAATAAATGTATATAAGAGGGGTGACTTTGTTTGCATCAACAAGTCAGTGTATTCCATTTCATAAATTACTAAGTGGTGGAAATGTTACTTTCCATGTATGCAATGTATGCACTCGTATGTGAAGAAAGAAAGTCTAATAATGTTTCATTTTTGCTCCTTTAACTATTTAGCAAATAGATTAAGATAGATTAGATATTCAAGATGTCACCTCAAGATGCTTTTCCATGAAATTGCATGATCCAAATAGATGATTTAACACTTTTCTGCTACAGAAGTCCTCAATGGTAGATAATCTTCTAGAATCTGGCTGCAGTTTACCACTGACCGTGCCAAAGCACGTGCCAAATTAAAATGGCCAAAACGTGAAACAGCTTTAGATGAAAATGAGATTATTTCGAGTTGATTTTAGAAACTGGGACATTTAAATCTGACGATGGATTAATGCTGACATTCCTGATTATTTAAAAATAGCATTTCATAAAGTCTCACAGGCTTAATACCTTGTAATTCTCCTTGGTCTTTAGTTTCCTGGATAGAATGCATAACCAGCACAGATAATTGTTTTTCTTTGTAGAAACCACCATAATTAACTTATAATTACATTACATTATTTAATGCATTGTTAAATATAAGCTAAATATAAACAACGCCCCAAGCATTCAGCTAATGTTTTTTTATTATTATTAATACTCTGTACGTGAAAATCTGGAAAGTCGACAGATGATGATAGCAGAACTAGGGGCTAACAGGGCAATGTTTTGACCATAAATCTGCTATTTTTACTGCTTTTGTCTCGTTTAACCATCCATATCCATATGAATTTCAAAACATTATATTGTTCTCTCTCTATCAGTTTACAACATTTTATTTAATTTAAAAATACATTTATGACTTTATTTAACTTAAATTTGTATTTGTCTTGATAATGTATGACATTTTTTGTTATTCAATATAAAAAAGTATTACCTGAATTTATTTTATTATATTTCAGATATATGATTTCATTTTCCTTTTATTCTTTTAAACAACTGATTTAATCTCTTTAGATTAAAAAAACATGTATAACTGTTTTTTACAATGATTTATGGTATTACCTTCATTTTATTCAGAGAAGAGGTACAAAATGTTTAAATAGTTTTTAAGGTTTATGTATAAATAACTTTGGTTTCTCTGTCTTCGTTGAACTACAACCTTAATTTAGTTTAAAAATAGATTGTTTGAATAGATGTATAACTCCTTAGTCAGGTCACATGTTTACAAGATGCCATAAATTAGATAGTTGTTATGAACGGAGATGCATTGTCATTCAGCGTGCTCTACAACCACAAAATTAAATTCTACTCCGAAGTATGTAAACTGTAATTCACAACCGCCAATCACGAGTCGCGTATTCTTGGGTCAACGTCCTAATTCTAACCAATGACGAGCCCCAAGGGGCGGGGCGGTCCTTGACGCACTGAGACTCCTGATTGACGCAAGCCTCGTTGCTAAATTTAGCCGATGCCTGTCCGACGGAGGCAGGGTGAGACAGTAGAGAGCCCATTCATTGTACCGGGGCGGGCCCGACTATTTTAACGCCGCGATTGTGATCCTGCCAAGCCAAATATAGTCGTAGACAGGTATTTTTAGCCTCAAAGCGTGTCCCCGTTTTCTCATTTGGCAAAGCTCGGTGTAGATTGTAGAGTCTGAAATGAGCCTCGGCTCTGCAAGTGTGAAGCTGTTTTTTCGGCTGGATACTTTTACAGTCAGCTGAGAGCAGCCATATCCCAGAGGGGAGAGGGAGTGGGAGAGCTGACAGGGGTAAATCCCTCTAAACCACATAGGTTTCCTCTCACTACGGGGATAAGGGTGGAAAAGAGCGTAGATCCGAAGATAAATAGCCGGGGCACGTCTTCAAACAGACACACTTAACAGGTTTGTAAATGTGATGGCTTGGAGCTTTGCACAGCACTACTGCTTCACAGCACCGCTGCTGCAGGGGAAGCTGCTTGTTACGAGTTGCTCAGAAAGGGACGATTTTGGAGAATAACCACCTGCTATGTTGTTTTCATTTGGGTATTTATAGTTTGCCTACCATATAATCCAAATCAATGAACGTTAACCAACTTTTAAATAGTTTATCAGACATGGACAAATCTGTGTTTCTAAAACTTTTTTGGTCTCTTGTTTTCTCAAAAAGCATCTCATATGAGTCACATCTTTCTGATAATGACTTCCCAAAAGGTCGTTTTATATCCACTTGAAATATTTACTTCACTCCAATAAACACATTTTTAAATGCCCCCTTTTAATTAACCCATCCCCACCCTTTTTTAAAACACTGCTTGTAAAGCGATCATTTACTGCTAACTTATTTTGTTTTGTTGCATCATGTATACTTGGACATTTTTCACCTTTTGTCAAAATTAAGATAGTTTCACCAATATTTTTTTTCTTCAGAGTTTAACACAAAGTTGAACTTGAAGCAGGATACGGATGGGCAGTCCCACAGCATAATGCAGCCATCACCACTTTTGATGGTGGGGACAGATTGTGTAGGTATATTGTACACGATTTGTGGCGAACTGGAAACTTTGACTTAAAGGCCATATTTGTTAAGTTCTTCCACCTAAACTGTGGATCTCCAAAGCTTTTCCAAAGTCACTATGAATTATCATCTTATGTTAGAAAATTGCATAAACAAACAAACAAAGCCTGGAAGAGGACTCAAGTATATCTTTTAAATGCAAACTGTGTGGATGAAGTTAAAGAAGGTACCACTTCCACTTTAGCGAACGTTTATTTTAAGTCTTTCTACATATATTTGCAAGTGGCTGTTGGCAAGCCTTTCTCTTTTTCCAAACCACCAACCTTAACCCTGCTTATTATCTTAGATTGTGATATTAATATAGTTCAGTATTGCATCCCCTTTCTAATGCTGCCCTGGCTAGCTGCCCAGATGGCTCTTGTTAAAACCTACTGCTGATGGCGAGGTACGTTCCACTTTAAACAGACACGCACAAATGCGATGAAACAAATACTCTACATATGCACCAAAACACTCACACTGAACCCAGACTCCTCCAGCTTCTCAGTGCTGTGGCTGCCATGAAACATGCAGGAAATCCTACATTCCTCTATGGCCAAGTTTGTGACACGGTCACAGGGTGCAGTAATGAATACGTTTATAAACACCAGTCATTCATCCCTATTGTTCCACAATTAGCTGCTGGGCGTGCTGATCACATGCCGCCAGACGTCAGGGATCCATGGGGCTCATTCATCGCCCACCACCACAAACACACCACACACAATTCTGTGCTTCATTTCACCTCAGTCTAGTTAGCAGAAATGTCTCCTTTGGTTAGAGCTGGTTTATTAATCAAACAGAGTGGATAATGTTGCTCCTGTTATGGGTCTGTGTTTTTAAGCTCTGTGTGGAGTTCTTATCACCAAAGTCTTCAGTAGATTATAAATTGACATAATTTCATCAGCATGATTTTTAGAGCAGAACATGTCCTATAGGCACAGATCACAAGTTCCTCTTCATGTCCCACGTCGCCTCTCTGTTCTCATAGAATTATAAGCTGATGCGTGGGTCATCAAAGGGGCGAGCTCTGGTTTATTTACAAAAGACGCCTTCATATGTTGCATTCCTGCTTTTGTATGGTAGTTCCCTTTTCCTTATCTATCATGATCCAGGAGTTTGCAAACAGACTGTTTGTCTTGCAGAAGTCTATATTGGACTCATCATTCTTTCTCTTGTCAACTCCATGTGTTTTTAAAAAAAAAAATGTATTTTCACCCAGCTTCTTCTCTGGCCAGGTCTTCATCAGCTGCCCTGTTTGTGACTTCACCACTGTGACGTGTAATCCAGATTAACCTCCTCTCTTATTCCACCAGACATGGAAGTGATTACAGATTATGACCGTGTTCCTTTTATTAGAATCAGATGTGTGGGTAATCAGCTGCGTCCATCGTGTGTCAGGTGACTCACTCGCACAGCTCTCCATTTTTCACACAAACAGCCACTTTAAATTTTTGCCTGCTCTGGTTGGCAGGGCAGTGATTTGCATTCATTCCCTGAAAAGTCAGCACACTCTAAAACTTAACTAATACAGGCTTATGCAAAAGATTAACTGGGGCTAAATCCAAAGTTATGAAGTTAAAATAGAGTTGTTTACTCTGGAGAAACGTGCTTTTGTTTTGCTGAATATCAGTATCAGTTTGTTGAACTAAAACAGGAAATAAAAGCTTTGAAGCCTAATCTGTCATTGTGGAGAAGTTTACAGCAAATGCTCTGCTGCAAATCTTTGTCCGTTTCATGGATTTATCTTGAAAACCTCCCTTTTTTCCAGGAATCTCAACTCTTTATTTCTCATGGCTACAATTTAGACCAAAACTAGAAAATCGCAATGTCATTATTTATTTATTGCTTTAATCAACAGCTTTCTTAGTGCATATTTTGAGAAATCCCTCTTATTTTGGTTTCTTGATTATTTTTTTTCCCTTTGCAACTGTGTCAAGATGAAACACAGGCAAAGTGAGATTCTGCAGACTTTTTTGAGAGGTATTTAATATACACAGGCTTGTCACTGTTGTCTGATTAATAGCAGAGGAAGTTTGCTCCGCTACTTAAAGCCTGCTAAATTGATGCGTGTGAAAGTTGTCATTTATATGCAGCAGTGAACTTGCAGACTTGCCTTGCAGAATGACCAGTACGTTTTTTTCTCTTTTTGTCAGGTTAAGGCCACGACTATACAGGTCTGATGGGATTTTACTTGATTTTACCTGATTTACCAACATAAAACAGTGCACGCTTTTGAAGTGGAGTCAAAATAATACATGGTTTTCAAAGTTGGGCAAATTAAAATCTTGATGGTGTAGTGTACATATTTATCCCTTCATCTGGCTGACACTCTTTATTAAAATACAGGACGGTCTACTGCTATTAGTACTCCAGATACTATCAATTAGTAGTTTATATTTATTTATTGTATTTATAGATTCTGTCTGAGTATAGTTTTATTTACATCATAACACGTTATTCTGCGAAGGCCTTGGAGTTTTATTAGAGAACATGATTGTACACACAGCCTCATGGAAACCAAGGAACACAGCAGAATGGACAGGAAGAAAATTGTCTACTTGGTTAAAGCAGAGTTAGGCTCAAAAACACCCTAAACAAAAACAACAACAAAAAAAGCAACAGAACAATGTGTCAAACTGAAAGAGCATTACACAAAAGTAAGGCCAACCAATCACAGAAAAAAATGTAACCTCTATGTAAGAGCATTAGCTTTTTTTGTAAGAAAACCAAATTAAGTTATTTTTATAGTTTATTATAAGCCATAAAGGGACACAGCAAACATGTTGAAGAAAGTGCTCTTGTCAGAAGAATCACATTTTTTTTTCTCCTATGTTCAACATGCTATGTGTGTTGGAAAGCTAACATCCTGAGCACATTGTCCCCACAGTGAAACATGGTAGAGCACCTTAGAGTGGATGGGAGGATCAGTGAAGCTAATTATAGGATAGTCCTGAATGAAAACCTTTTAGAACAGAGGTCTATAACTCGAGTCCTCTAGAGCTACAACCTTAAAATGCATCCCTGCTGAATCAAATGTCTGAATTACCTCCTTAACATGTCACTAAATTCTGCACACATCATTTAAGTCAGCTGGTAATGGGATGCATTGAAAACTTGAATGACAGCAGCTCTTGAGGATTAGAGTCAGAGTAACTTGTGTTGAAGGATGCAAACTAGCTGGAAGCGAGATGAAGATTCACCTTCCAGTTAAATACTTGCTGGAAACAGCTTAAGATACAGTAGGATTGTTCAAATTAAAAGCCTATTTTTCTATAACAATGTCATAAATCTTAATCTGAAATTTTGTAAAAAAAAAATTCCCGAGAAGAAATTTCTCCATCTCTGGTTGAGCTTGTGCCATTTTGTAAAAATAAAACAATTGTTAGGCAGAAATGCAGCCAAAACCGGTTCTATAACACGGAGCTGAAAACTATGTATCATTTTCTGTTATGCCAAACTTTGTGTTGGTCTATCACTAAAATCTGAATGAAATATAATGACTTTGGCTTTAAATGTGAGAAAATGTGAAAAAGTTGAAGGACTCTGAACACTTTTTCAAGGCCAATATCTCATGTGTGCCGAGCCTCTGGTGAACATGTTGCACCAAGACGCTGTGAACTCTGTCCTGTCCCCGAGCAGGAGCAAAAAGTGATTGTGTCAGTTTGAATGAGCCCTCTATGTCTGCTGCCGCGGCACCGCCACTAAAGCACTCTGGTGACACTAGAGAAAGAGGAAGCACAGAAACAGTGGAAGGCTTTTATCTTTATGTCACCAAATCTGCTCCAACTGTACGTCAGAGTGGAAGCGGAGATGGGGAGGAGGTGTGGGTGTGGGGGAGAGGCTTGCTGGCGCAATGGCAGGGCGCTTCAATGGTGGTATTCTTACCCTTTTATGTGTGGACATGCACACACACAAAAAACACACACACATACACAAAGCTTCACCAGGGGATTCCCCCCAGGAGTAATACAACCCATCACTACCTTATCACACCAGTGCCCAAAGACAGGGGAGGCGAGTGTAGAGAATGAGGTCGCTAAAAGACTCTAGATAGGAAATGAAAATGCAACTCACCCTGCTTTTATTTTTTCTTTTTAATCTTTGAATTGGAGTTCATTTATGCAGGGTGTCTACAGCTAGGACATTTATAGCATTGTAGGCTGTGTGAGCAAACACATTCAGAGGGATGACTGTGAATACTGACTTTGACAGCAAAATTACCCCAATTCACATTTGCAGCCTGACAGGAAGTGGAGCTGGAGACTTGTCCCGACAGTGGTGAGATTTCAAAGGATCCGTGACGAGGCGTGACCAGATTATCCCATCAAATCAGTTCTGTTGTCTCTCTTTGAGTGCTTACCCTGGAACCTCCTGTAAAGCACCGTGTTGACATTTTTTATACATTTACTACACATGCAGTGAGCAGCAGGTGCGTGTGAGGCATGATCCAGCGTGCCATGACACATGAGGGTGTATTGTGTATAAAAACTGTCTTCAAGTTACCACTTAAACACATGGACAAACTTGTTGGTACTCCTACATTTAATACAAAGCAAAACCCACAATTGTCACAGAAATAACTTAAATCTAACAAAAGTCATAACAAATAAAGATTCTATGAAAATTCAAGTCAGACATTGCTTTTTAACCTTGCTTCAGCAGAATCATTAAAAAAAATAAACTCATAAAACAGGCCTGGAAAAAAGATGAGGGTACCCTTAAGTATTTTGTTGCAAAACCCTTTAAAGCAATCACTGCAATTAAACAATTCCCATAACTGTCAATAAGATTTCTGCTGCTCTCAGCAGGTATTTTGGCCCACAGCTCATGAGCAAATGCTCCAGTTGTCTCAGGTTTGTAGGGTGCTTTTTTATCCCACATGTTTCAGGTCCTTTCATAAAATAGGATTTAGCTCAGGGCTCATAGAAGGCCACTTGAGAATAATCTAATGTTTTACTCTTAGTCATTCTTTGATGCTTTTAGCTGTGTGTTTCATGGGACTGTATGGTGGAGCAGTGGGTAGTGCTGTTGCCTTGCAGCAAGAAGGTTCTGGGTTCAGTCCATGGAAATGGCATGGAGTTTGCATGTGCGTGCGTGTGTGTGGGTTCTCTCTGGATACTTCGGCTTCCTCCCACAGTCCAAAACCATGACTGTTAGGTCAATTTGCATCTCTTAATTGTCCTTAGGTGTGAGTGTGTGTGTGCATGCTTTTATGTCTTTGTGTGTCTATGTGCTGCCCTGCGACAAACTGGCGTTCTGGCCTGGGTGTACCCCGCCTTATGCCCATAGTCTTCTGGCCCAACTGTGATACTGACAGATGTAGCAGGAGAAGATGGATGGATGGATGATGGATGGGTTTCAGGTCATTGTCATGTGACCTGCGACTGAGACCAAGCTTACTGACACTGAGCAGCATGTTTTCCTAGGTTTCATCAGACCCTTTGGAGATTAAAGACACCCTGTGCCAGATGAAGCAAAGCAGCTCCAGAACATAACAGAGCCTCTTTCACAGTAGGACCAGGGTTCTTTTCCTGGTATGCTTCATTTTCCCGCATGTTAGGAGAGTTGATTTACTTTGGCAAAAGTTTTATATTGGTCTCATTTGTCCAAAGGACATTCTCACAGAAGCTTACTGGCTTGTCAACATGTTTGGCAAATTTCAGTCTGGATTTTTTAGGATTATTTTTCAACAATGGTGTCCTTGGTTGTTTCCCAGTAAGTTCACTTATGCTCAAACTGTGGTGGATGGTGTGATCTGACATTGATGTACCTTAAGCTTGAAGTTCCCCTTTAATCTCTTTTTTCTGAACTCTTTTGTTACCATTTGCATTTCTCTTTCTCATCTATTCTTCTGCTGTGGCCAAGTCCAGGGAGGTTGGCTACAGTCCAATAAAACTTCAATTTCTTAATAATATTTGCAACTTTGGTCACAGGAACATAAAGCTGTTCAGAGATGGTCTTAGAGCCTTTATTTTTAACATGCTTGTCTATCATTTTCTCACAAATCTTTTCATACAACTCTTTCCTCAAAGTCTTTGTCTCAATCAGAATACCACAATTTGGTAATGGCACTTAAGCTACAGCATCAGCGGTTGGCATAGTAAGTACTATCTGAATAGTGCTTGTTTTGCACTAATTCAGTTAGAATAAGGACATTTTCTTGTACTTTGTCGTTGCTAGAAGCTATACAGTTGCATACAATTGTTTGTCTGACAGGATGTACCGTGAGGAAAATAAGTATCTGTATCAGTGCAGTCATCATGTCCCATCTGCAGAAAAAAATCATCCCCAAAAGCATGACGCTTCCACCGCCATGCTTCACAGTAGGGACAGTGTTTTTGGTATCATTCTCTGCATCCTTCTTCCTCAAAATACACTGAGTGGAATTAACACCAAAAAGTTCTATTTTGGTCTCATCTGACCACATGCCTTTCTCCCATGATGCTCCTCGATCATCCAAATGGTCCTGGGCAACACAGACCTGGACGTGTGCTGATTTAAGCAAGGGAACCTTCCGTTCCATGAATGAAACAGTGGTGCAAGCTCTCTTCAGGCTATTGATCACCTTTCTTAAGATCATTGATACATCATGAGGAGAGATCTTATATGGAGCCCCACTCCGTGGGAGACTAACAGTCATGTTTAACTTATTTCATTTTTCAATAATTGCTACAACAACTTATTTTGTCTGACCAAGCTGCTTGGCAATTGCCCCATAGCCTTTTCCAGCCTTGTGGAGGTAAACAATTTTGTCTCTGGTGTCTTTGGACAGCTATTTGGTCTTAGCCAAAGAGAAAAGAAAATCAAAAGTCAGTTATTTCTTCACTACACTCTGTGTGATACATGTAAATGTACGCACATTTTTGTCTGGCTGTTAGCATGATAGTTTTTTTTTTCCAGAAAAACAGTTTATTGCCTGATGTAAAGATGTTTTAACTCTTAAGTCCACAGAATTTGTCAAGTATCATTCACATGCATATCTGACGTGTAATGATGTCCGTAAACCTGAGAACTGTCCAGATTCAGCTAAGCAGTCTAGAGTTCTATTCCTATTCTAGATAGTTTTCTTACATTCGACCCCTTGAAAGGTGAAAGTATATGAGCTAGAAACAGGAGGTAGGAGTTCTTCAATTTCTGACTGATATGTGGTGGGTGGTTTTTCGAGACCTTCAGACCTACTTCATGTTTCTGTATAACTGTTTCAACCACCTAAAAAAATTAAAGGTAACTCATAATTCAACAAGAAAGGTAGCTAAAGCCTCTCTAGGGCCCCGTAGGATTCGGAGTGCTATGCTTCCCTTTAACAATTAAATGAAGGTCATATTATATGGAGCTGATATGGAAAATGTTTGGTAATCTAATGAATTTGTAATAAAAATAAAACAAAAAAAAAACAAAAAAAAAAAAAAAGAAAACTAGGATGTAATAAAGAATAAAACCTTTTCCGCTTTTAAATGGTTTTTGAAATAAAGGCGTAAGTAAAGGAACACCTCATGATTTGTCATATGAAATGCTGACTCTATATAATCAAATGCTCAGCTTTTCCTTTCTCATACCCCCAATGGCCCCATGATATTATCTCAGTTTCAAACCAAAAAATGACACCAGTCACTTCCTGTTGATCTGTACCAATTCACCCACCAATCAGATACTTTGCTGTATTCCTATGCAATATACCAAAAACAAACAAACAAAAAACCCCTCTGTCATTGCTGTTGTTATTAAGTGCACAACTTAGCAGTGATGTTTTTAAGGTGTGTGGGAGTAATTTTTAAGATAGAGTCTGGAAATATGTGAACATTTGAGTGTATGAGTCAGTTGGTGTAGGCTGTTGTTTAGAAATGAATTTTCTAGAGGAGTTGCAGAAAGAGGAACATATATTTGTAACAATGTGCTCGTTTAAAAGGACTTGTGTGATACGGTTTAAATTATTAGAGCTGAAATGCTGCAGGACTACCCCTCTCTTAGGGATTTTTTTAAAGATCTGGAGATCAGATGAGCTGATTGGCAGAAGCCTTTTTTTGTCTCAGATACTGTTTGTCCACTTAATAGAGTTCAAGAAAGTGATTAGCTAGAAGATACTTGCTTGCAGATTATAGATTAAGGGTAATTTCTGGTGGTTTCTGTTGGTGAGCTGAGATGAATTCTCTTAAAGGTGTTTGAACTTGCATATAATGCACATGTGACTTTGCAGCTATGGATTTATATCTGCACTTCTGATAAACCTTTGCCCTTTAAGTCATTTACACCCGGGCTTTGCTTTGTTGAGACCTGTGTGCCATCTGGCTGGATGCCCTTGCACACCTCCATTTGTTTCAACTCTACTCTTTCCAGACCTACTCCATCTGCCCAGGTATCCACTTTGTGTTACTTTTTTTCAGCTCACGCAATATAAACATGTACTGGCTGTTTGGTGCTTTACTGTCATCACTTAGACCAGTGTCAATCTGGGTCATACACTGACCACATGACTTTGTACATGGGCAGACACACACTACTACACACAACAGAGATAAACAAGTGGTTGCATTTCTGCATGAGTCACATCAGCCGTGGGTAGAGGTGGAAAGTTTCCTTGTTTGGGCTAATCCTCCTGCTGACACTTCTGATGGTTTTATTAAGTGTCTTGTGTGTTTCTGGTCCCATTTCAGTGTGATGCGATTTGCTGTTTCAGTCTTTGTCAGTAGACATTAATAGCAGAGCATATATCTACCAAGTTAGAAACACACATACTGCTTGAAATAGTAGCAAACAATATGTCCATGATTGATAATAATGCGGCTCTGTTTGTACAAAATAAAATGTGCAGCTCTGGTCAGATTTTTATACAAGGTCAGCATTTGCATCTGGTAGTTATTAGGTCCTCTACATGATTCATTAGGAACATTTTACCTAGATAGAATATTGATAACATTCTTTATTAAAATAGGAATTTGGTGCACAACTCAAAGATTAGTTTTATTTTTTTTAATCCTTTAATAGAAGGTCACATATATGTCACCATATTTACATACACCTCAATAATATTTGGTTAAATGTCCCTCAGCAGGTTTCACCTTAGCCACAAACCTTTTGAAGGCATCCGTAACTTTCTTGGCTTATTTTCCATCTGTCAATTTCGCAGTTGTCTGCTCATTCATATGAGGTGAAGTTGAAAACTTTGCAGTTTCACATTATTCTTCACCTAAATGTGGAATTCACCTGTACATTTTTGGCATAACTACAATGCATGTTGCTGCAGTATTCCTCAAAGTTAATCAGTTGAAATCTACCCCTTAATTCCTCCTAAAATAACATTCTCATTAAAATCACAGACGTCAATGTTGGTCTCACCTAAACACAAAACATTCTTCTGTAGCATATTTTTCTGGTCAAAGATTGAGCCTTAAGCCCTGGTTTGTATTTTGATTGGTCTATTTCAGGGCTGCTCAAGTCCAGACCTTAAGAGCAACTATCCTGCAACTTTTTGATGCACTCCACTTTTATTATACTTGAATCAAATGAGTGGCTCGTTACCTACCTCTGCTGAACTGAATGAGGGGACTGAGTCTTTAGATTCAGGTTTGTTAGAGAAGAGATGTGAGTAAAAGTTACAGGATGGTAGCTCTTGAGGACTGTACTTGAGTACCCCTGGTATATAATAGGTGATACTAGAATTTATGCAGTTTCGAATTGGTCAGACTTTGGTTGTTCCCTGACATCAGATATCAAAAAATCTTTGTCAAAAACTTATTTGTTCCAATGGTACACGAAGAGGGTCAAATATCTGGTAAGGTAAAAACCTCAGTACCACTTCATAAAAAAAGTTGGTGCCAAGTACCTGTTTTCAAGAGCTGCTGAAGTTTTCACCTCATCTGCTACTCAACAACTCGTCTTTGTTTCTGCTAAATTTAGGCTCAAATAACATTTTCCTTTAAACATTTTTTGGACTAAAACCAGGAAATAATTAATAAACCTTTAAGGGCTTAAGAAATATGACCAATTACCACAGGAGTATGTAAAAAACTGTTATGTGCATGAAATTACTTCAGCTGTTTAGAATAAACAGTTGTAAAGAAACTGATCTAAAAGATTTACCTAACTTCTGCAGTTCTACAAAGTTTTGAACTTTTATGTTATTCAAACTGTTGGTTAATCAATTCCAATAACTGAATTTATCTTTCTGAAATATAAAAAAGATGTTTTAGAACTTTAGGTACCCCAACCCACGGGGATTGGTGCCTATCTCCAGCAGTCTATGGACAAAAGGCAGGGTACACCCTGGACAGGTCACCAGTTTATCACAGAGCAGAGACCTACAACCATGCACACGAATCTAAGAACACGCTTACTTCATGCAAAGAGACCCCAAAGACAAACTGACCCTGACATTGATTTTTGTTTTAAAAAATCCTTTCTAGAAAAATATTTGTTAAAATGAATAAAAAAATTATCCTTGAGTAATTCATGCAAATGCCCAACTGCAACTTTTAAGCAAAGAAACAGTCCCAAATGATTAATGTTTGTCAAAACTGAAATCTTATTGTGCTGCAACACATATCTATGTGTATTTTTTATGCACATTGTTTTAAGTTGAGGACTTTAATTTCGTTATTTAAATTTTGACTAACTTTAAATTTTATTGTCACTTGGAATGTTGATTTTTTTCCTCCAAACTTATGTGAAAGTAGAGATGACTTAAAAAAGGTAAAGTATACACTACAAAATTACATGAAATCAATATCATCAACACTTCATACGTCTTACTTAAGAATCGTATTTTTTATTTAGAGCTTGTGTCTCTTATAGGAAAAAATATCCAACTCTCTTTTCTTTCAGACAGAAATAATCAGTTTCAAACCTCAGATCTTTACTGTTGCTCCAAGAAGCAAATACTCTGCCCTCCAGCCACTAGACCACACCATGGCAGTTTGTAATCATTGACTACTGGTAACTTAGGGATAAAATGTTGCAACTTTAAACATTAATAAGACTTAAATAAAAGGCTTTATTGTTATTGTACATTTGTAATTTTGTTATTTTGATTGGCAGCATCTATTTAGCACCATTTTATATTGTTAAAATTAAACATAAAAAGAACAATGAGGCTCTAACTCAAAAAACAACAAACCCAAAACGTTGGTTTTAATGCATTTCCCAACAAGAACACAGCAGTTAACTTAACTTTCACCTGCTGATATAACTAACAACTTGGTATAAGTAAGTATAAGTGGCGTCAACTCACTTGGTAAAGTTAAACATAACAACTACCTTGGTTTTCTGAACTGACTTAAACTATTTTTTCTTTATTTAACACTTGGTTTATGGTTTATATTTGATGATCAAAAAAGCAATAACAGGTGAACTTAATTAATTGGTTGATCAAGTTGAAGCAAAAATGTATAACGTTTTGCTGTGGCTACTACTGTATTAGGAATTTAGAAGTTTATTCACAGCATTAACTTTTTTGGTTTTGGTTTGCTAAATAAAATTAGTATCTAGCAAAATGAGCGTTTAGCAAATTTATTGTGTAGTTATGAAAGCCCTTAGAGAAAAAAAAGAAAAAAATAGAGAAAATCTTTTCTTTTTTCTCTGGTTTAGGTTGTTTTACATTGCTTTACATTATTTAAATCCAAGTGTAGGATAAATGGCAAATCTATACATGTGAAACAAAATTTACATGATGCATGATACTGTAGGGTGACATTTATTGCAAGTTGACAAAAAAAGCTTTTCAGGGTTTTTCCACCAAGCCGGATGTTTTACTATACAAGATGCAAATAGAATCCCAGACGCGGACAATTTTCTATCTGCATTTGGATAACTTAAAGAACTTGATAAAATTATAAAAAAAAATTAATGACTTTGTATTCATGTGAAGTACAATTGAAATATGACTTGCACCAATTTATTTTTTCAGAATTTTAACTGTGTTTTTCCAAACTTTGCCATATTAAATATGAAACCACATCAATATTCAGAAAAGAAGAAGAAGAAGAAAAAAAAAACCCTATAGATCACAACATTTTAATTGTGGGTCTCTCTGCTCAACTGCAATTCCTCCTTGTGGCCTACAAAGGCCTCAGCAGGGACTTTGGGGATCAGAAAAAGAAAAAGCGTGAAACAATCAGCAAGTACTGGTTCAGCAATGAAACCAGCTTTAGAGGAAAAAAAATCCCCTTTGAAAGGTTGCAGGCTTAAAAAATGTCAATGAGATGAGAAAATAAATGATAAAGTGTCTTAGAATAAGAAATTTCCGGGACTAGAGTCTGAAATTGGGTAACCTGAAAAAGTGTGGTAGAGTTTATAAGAAGACTGATAAAATTAGAAATTGCAGGTTGCGACCTTATAATGCGCTTGTTGAAAGTTTAACATGTCCATTTTTTATTTTACTTTTATTTTTTTTAATTCCAATTTATTCACTCTCTTTCTGACTGTCTTTATGTGGCTTCACTTTTACAGATAAAACCACCAGAATTATAATTAGAAGATAAAATACCCCTGAAGTGATTATAAATACAAGAATCAACAGCTTTACTGAAGACAAACATGATCCAAATCAAGACAAGCTGCTATCATTCAAATGTATTTTATGTCCACTCTAGAAATCTTTCTTTCATTCAAGAATAGACAAGCTTGCATGCATATGTTTGACTGACCAAAGGCAGCATCTAGTATGAGACACAATAGGTTTATATTGTATTACCATCAGGTATGGAAGGACTATTTTAAAGAGGAGGAGAAGCAAACTACAGTTTTTGGGAAGAAATGTGTCTGATCTCATCTTTGGATGCATTCGTTGATAACACAGACTTACCGAGTGTGTGTGTATGCAGATGCTGGTTCTTCTACATGGGGAGTCATTTTATTTGTAAGTTGACTCATTACAGAAGGACATTTTTAAACAAAATTCACACTTCCTTCTGACATTCTGAACATTCAAAATGGGCACTTTCAAGTCTGCTTAACAGGACAGCTGACTGTACCCCCCCCAACTACCATACTAACCAAGCAGTCAAATGTTTCCAACTAACAAAAACAAAACACAGTTTCAAAATAAGTGGGAGATTTTTAGACATGCCAATACAGTAATAAAGCTGGTTCCTGAAATTTAGATTGAGATTTGACTGTTCCTTTGCTCATGCATGGACTTTGTTTGGTAAAGTCACTCTGTTGTTGGCTCATTAGGTAATAAAAGGTCTCTTTTCTGCTTGTCCATCTGGGTCGTACTGAAGGTGTTGATATTTGTTGTAGTCTTCACCAGATATTTTGTTGAACTTGCTTCCCTGTGGACATTCACACTGTTTTTCTTGGGGTTTTCAGTTTATAGAAAGTTTTGGGGCTCAGAGTTTCCTGGACTGTTTCATGTCAATCTGACTAACTTTTCTTTTCCATCTGCAAGGTCAAGGTTTGTTATTCCAACCAGATACGCTTTACATTTAGTTTTGGAATGGTCAAAGCAGGCTGACATAAAAGCCCTTTTCTTAAGCATAAACAAGATTTGTGGAATCTGTTTAGAATCCAGTTCTGTGCAGGAAACTGGCCAGTTTGATTAAGCTCTATTGATTCTATCAAGATGAGTGGCCAAAAAGCCAACCTGAATTATGCTAAATGCTAAATAGTTACACAAAGAGTCTGTTTTTGGGAAAACTTTCTGAGAGAATCTTAACAAAATATCACTGAATAATGCAAGTGGTGACCCATACTATTAAAAGTGTATTAAGTTCATTAACTCAGTGCATTAAATAAAACGCATTATATAAATGTATGTGTTTTATTTAAAATTCCCACAAACTGATTTTTTTAGCCCTTATTTTTTAACTGTGTTGATTTTAGAGTTGTGTATATTTAGCCAATGAAAGCACAATATAAATTTATAATTTTATGTAGCATCAGCAAAGCAAGCATTTATATTACAGAAAAGCAGTCTTAATAAAAAAATCATATTTATTACACGCTAAAATGTACATTCAATCTGCTTAGCGAGCCCCAATTTAAACACATTTTTCATTTTATTAAATATGACTGTATACATTGTATCTTGTATGATTATTTTGGCTCCATTTGGATAGGAGAAAATCAATAGTTCTTCCAAGTTAGGTATTCGACTCTTGTTTGTAAAATTATTTGACTTTATTTGTTGCATGATTAGTTTACCCTTTGAAAAATTGAGGTTCAAAATAATTGCATATAGCCCAAAATCAAAATTTCTGTCCAAGATCAAGCTATTAATTGAAAAAGTATTATTTCATACTATTCAAAGCACTGCAACTATTTTTACCTTAATTTGTATGCGATATTTCTGCAGTGGGTGTAAAACGCCGGTTTCGGTCTGTCAAGTCCTGTGATCAAATATAATTTCTTTTGCCCTATTTATCTTTGTTTTACTTTCCTCGCAGGTTTATTTTGCAGAAACTAAGAGTCATCTCATGTGAATAATATCTCTGTATGATTCATCCAAACACAGGGTAAATTTTGTCTAACTGTTTTCATGCTCCATTAGTAAGGCATGGGTCAGCTTTAAATATTGTTTTAAATGTGAATTAAAAGTGCTTTGGTAAATTTAAAAAAGGCTGCATGAATTGGGATAAAAACTTCATTAGAGCTCACAGTTGATGGAATAAAGAAGCAACTTCATGCAAGAAGCTGGTACCTGGGGCCTAAAAGTTGCTTGGCTTTTTATATTATTATTTTATTTCTTTCCACATTTCCTTTTTAGTTTTAGGGAAGCCTAATTGCTGTGTAATTATGTTTCTATAAATAATGAAGATGCATCCCTTTCCATTAGTGCTGTTCTAGAGTTGCCTCTAATTAGTCCAGGTCTTTTTACAAAGTGTTTCACTGTATGTGAACTACGACCAATAAATGTAATCTCCTTACGTTTGGACACATGATGTTTGACAAAAGCCAAGGTGTGGGAATATGTGCATCATGGCACATTAGTCTGTTGTGTGGGCGCCAGTTCAGTCATTGTTATTCTTTCAGCGGTCCTCTGTGCACAGAGTGAGGCACTCCCATTAAATTTTATACCTAAGATTTCCTCCAATGAAAGAGAAACAGTAGGACACCCCTTGTGACGTTTGCTTAGCTGCAAAGCAGAGGAGCAAGTATGCAAGCTTGCTGCTCCCTGTAACTGGAATTGCTGACTCGGTGAGTGGGAACACAGCGCCTGAAGGTGTTGACACAACTCAGTGCTGATGTAAGATGTGTAAAAGGGTGTTACCTAGTCATGCATTATCTTTCAGAAGTGTACAAATCAGAGAGAATTTTTAGAATTCTTTTCTACAAAGCCCACTTTAAAAAAAACGTATCAAACCAGGCCTTAGTTATGTTCAAGTTGAGGACTTTACTTGAGAAGTTAGACTTTTTCTGCCTTCCCACAGATGCTTGAAAATAACCACATCACAGAGCACAGAACACACCTCAGACTTTAAGCATCAAAGTTTTAGTTTCAAGAAAAAAAAAAAGTTTAATGTGGAAAAAATTCCCTCAAAATATATGGGGGATGAAAACATTGCAGTTAGCCAAGTTCTTTCTTGGTTACAGACTATCTATCAGTTACACAATATCTGTTACAAACTTTTGAAAAATGTTTTACAAATGTATTTAGATTGATTTGTACCATTACTTACATACAATCTTTCATAAAGTAATGTTTTTTTCCTGACTTGATTTTATAATGAGCTGATTGCCATGAGCTGGACGACCATATTTATTCTGTTTTGATAGGAGTTGGTGATAACTTGGCTTGAAAAAATGTTTATGGTATTCTTGGTAATAGGAGAAAAACCTACAGGAAAATTTATTTTTATGCCTTATACTTTGTATATAAAGAGATATATAATAAACAGATCTAAACAAAACTGGTTTTGTACATTACATATACCTAAACACAATACTTAACATTTAGTTTAGGCAATAACACCAGAATTAGAATATTTGCATTTTAAAACCATCCTTGATTATTTAACCCAAAGTATTGTTCAACTGATCCTGAACTTTGTGTAACCTAAAGTTCAGGATCAATTGAAAAAAGGATGTAGACAGAAATGTCAGGCTAATGAAAAATATATTCATTACTATAAACTGAACACCTGATAGGGTGTCCTATATGGGTTATCCTTGTTTACTGAGGCACACTGGCTGACCACATTTCTTTCTTCTGCTCAACTTTCTATGAATATGCTTTGATACAGAATTCGGTGAACAACCAAATACTTTCGCCGTTACCTTTTATGGCTAACACTTCTTGTCGTCTGGTTAACTTTCAAGTTGTCAGTCTTTCCCATATCTGTGTAGGTGATAATATTATGATTACATTACTGTATATTATATTTACATTACATTATATTTATACTAATAAAAAGCATGTTTAAGATCGATGTGTAAAGTTAAAATTTTCTGAGACACTGAGTTTAGAAATGTATTTATCTGTAAGCAATAATCATAAAAACTAAAAAAAATAATTCCTTCATAATGAATCTCTTCAATATCCATTTTTTATCTTCTTAAATGATTGATGAAATATAATATCTCTTTCACCTTATTAACATTTTTGAGACATACTCGTGTGTGTTTATACATTTTATTTTGTCATTTTGTCTTTTCAACTTGTAGAAGTTTTAAACCCCATTTCTTACATTCTGTTAACATTTTAATGTATCATGAGCTCTTCATGATTGTCTATGAAACTGTAAGCTTTAATACTTCATTTAAAAACTATATACATCCCAACTCTCTCTGTGTATTTCTGATTCTTATTTTTCACGTATTTCCTTGATATTCTAGACAGAAAAGTGTTATTTATGTTTAATAAAATTCGAATACTAACACAGCACCACGGTTGCATGAGCCCGACACTTATAAACCTGTCGGACCAATGTATTTCTGCACACATTCAATAAGCACAGCACAGAAGGCTGAAACTCAAATGAGGTTATTTATCTGGCAGGCACAGAACTTTCCAAACACTACATAACATAATCAAGCAAACATTTAGACAACAGAGTGCTCTTCTAACAGAGTGAGATAGGTGAATCACATCCGGTGAGTAAGAAGATTATTCAGCTGGGAAGAAGGGGAGGAGTGCTGTCTTCATCGGCCCAGTGACAGAGCTAAAGATGCTCTAATTTTCACTCCCACTATCTCCACAGGATCAAAAGCATACAATCATAGACGCTGAAACTTCACAGGTACACATGGATGCACCTGGGAGCAGCAATGAGCAGCTCACTACAGTTCACTTTGGCTTTAGAGTATATTTAACTTTTATGTTGTCATTAGTTGAAGACCAAATTTTCATACTAGAGGGCTCAGTTGAAATGTATGAAAGAAAATAAGTTTGATTTTAGTCTTTTTGGTGTAGTTTGATGTGACATTATCACACTTTAAAGTCATTATGGCTGTAAAATAACTCAATTACTCAATTACTTTGGTCTTTTACTCAGACACAGGCTGTTGCCAAAAGGAAACATTCAATCAAATGGATCAATGAGCAATACACACAATGGTTGAAACATTCTTCAGACTAAATTATATTTACAAAATATTAGTATAACTTTCTTTAGAACTGTTCGCATAATGAAATCTAATTTTTTGTATTTTTTTTAAAATCGCTAGGTTAAAATAATTTGATTTTGCTTTAACAAAGACTGATTAAATTGACTGGTTAAAATTGGTAAGGGTCAGTTGGCTTTGCCTTTCGACGGCGTGCAGTTTTGATTGCAGAGGAGCTGTGCGACCTGCTTACAGGCAGCAAGGCAAGGCAACGTAAGGTGAGTTCATTTATATAGCACATGTTGGTAGCAAGACAATTGAAAGTTCTGTTCATAAAAAATGAAAAAGAAACAAAATAGGGAAGGTACATTTGGCTGGCATAAGGTGATTAAATGATTAATAAACACAAATGATTTAAACTGAGAAAAAAATGAATGAATCTTCAGCAGAACCAGGCTCAGTGTAAGCGGCCATCTGCCGAGACTGACTGGGGTTCAAGGAGACAGAACCAGAGATATAAAAGGTAACTGTCATCCAGCTCCACAGGTGGCCCGTCCTGGAAAGACACAGCCAAGCAGACGAGCTCCAAGTCAGCTCCCGTGTCAGAGGATCAAAGAGAGCACATCCAGTTAGCACAGTTAGAGAAACAGGACAACACTGCAAAGCAGGCCAAGCTCCAACAACTATAAACAAAGGTGTTGATGGTAGCAGTCCAGCCGATATTTCTCTCCAGGATGGAGCCACAGCGAACAGGAACAGACCAGACGAAGCTTCTATGATGAGAAAACAGAGAGCATAAAGTTAGAGGTTGAACTAACATATAAAGCAGAATGGGAGAATAGAGATCGAATAAGGCAGATAGAATGATAAAAAGTGGTCCCTACATCCTCCAGAAGTCTAAGTCTATAGCAGCATAACTATACAGATAGCTCAGGATAACCTGAGTCACTATAACTATAAGCTTTATCAAAAAGGAAAGTTTTAAGCCTAGTCTTAAAAGTAGACAGGGCGTCTGCCTCACAGACTAAAACTGGTAGTTGGTTCCACAGGAAAGGAGCCTGATAACTAAAAGATCTGCCTCCTATTTTTAGAAATTCTAGGAACCACAAGTAAACCTGCAGATTGAGAGCAAATAGCTCTGTTAAGAACATAAGGAAAGATCAGATCTCTGATATAAGATGGAGCTTCGTTATTTAAGGCTTCATAAGTGAGAAGTAGGATTTTAAATTCTATTCTAGATTTAACAGGAAGCCAATGAAGAGAAGGTTTGGGGGCTTATTCCTGATTGGTGACACATAAGAACTAAAAGCTGCTTGTCCATGTTGGATTCTGGTTCTGGGTATTCAGAATAGACTTGAGCAATAAGACCTGTAAGATCCAGGTGGGTGATACACTGACAACAAGTCTGTAATTGTATTTTGGTGATATTTTAGAGTCTATTCTTTGATGTAACATGAGACAGTGTAGGGACAGCAGCATTAGGATCAACTGCTGCTCACTGATTGACTTTTTAGGCTGACCTGTTGCTGTTGCTACTTGCTCCTTTTTTGAAAACAAACCCTTTATAACCTGTTTTGGGTACATGATCATTGGGTCTTCAGAATCTTAAAACACATCACACAGGGCTTTAAAATGATCCAAGCACTATAACAGTGTCTTTTAATGGCTTGTATAAAGGTTGGATGTTTTCAGAATTTGCATCTTATTTAAAGGTTTTTGCCAATTTTTTTATGTATTTTACTGCATGAAGGATCTTAGGCCTCCATAGTGACCACTACCAGCAGATCCGTAGCTCTATTTTTCTGTGTATTGCTTGTGTCCTGCTGATGAAGAGAGGCTTTCAGAGCCGGCTTTGTTTAGTGAGAGATGATGGGCTTACACTAACCCACTTAGCTGATGTTTGGAGCCCCCCCTCCCACATCACAGTTTCTGTTCCACTCTTTACTATTCATTCTTCTCTTGCTGCCTTGATGTCACTGGTAAATTATCCTCTCCCTCAGCTGCCCTCTCTTTAAACTCCCCCGCTCATATCTTCTCTTGCTCTCTATTTTCCTCTTCAAGCTTCTTTACTCCATGAGAGGGGAAGTTCCACTCTAGCTTCTATCCAGGAACAGGCTTCCTCTGTGGAAACACAGCTACAACTACTGCTCCCATTGCTTTCCACACCATGGTCTGGGATATGACGTCTTTTAAAATCATGCAAGTAAAAATATTTGTTTTTGCTTTTTTAGTTAGAGTTTCTGAGACATGTAGTGGATTTTTCAATTTGCATTAGGATATATTTGACAACTAAAATCTCCCTATGCTATTATTAATTTACATAAAACCTTTCCACAGAACATCATATCAATTTTCAAATAATACAAAAAAATTCTAAAAGCCCATAGTTAGGAACCTACTTAAAAAGCTTCATATAAATGACTCCCTCATGCAAAGCAGATGTGTATATCAGTCAAGATCTTTCTTTTCTCATCTGTTCCTGAAAAATGACAGCTATAATTGGCCAACTGTCAGCCTTAATGGACAGACAACACACGTAGGTAGGAGCTCATTCACACGCATGAACACTCACAAACTCACACACTCTCAGGAAACACAGCACAAATCGTCATATTCAAAGCAGACAGAAATAGACACAGACTACATGAGGTAACCACAGTGGCGTAAGCAATACCATTACACCAACAATAATCTTGACCAGTAACCCATCATTGTGAGTGTGGCTGTGTGAGTGTCCATGAAGTCCGAGATTTTCCTTTTTCCAAGAAATAGACTTGGTCTTTTCATGAGGTATGCCTGGAACTTACACCATTCTAGCAGAGTTCTTTCTCTCCCCCACCTTTTTTTTTAGGAGTCGGTGTATCTGGAAGTCCTAAGAAATTTTTTGTGTTTCTGTGAAAACGTGGGAGCTCTCCTGGCCACTGCTGTGGAAATGCTTTGCTGGCCTACTCTGCAGAGAATGAATAGTGGTGGAGACCCTGATAGAAGCATGTATGAGTGTTTGGGTGGAGGGCAGAGACAGCTTAACAGATGTGTTGACTGAGAGAAAAAGGGGGAGAAAATAAAAGGAGAAAAGTTGTGTTGCTTAAACTTAATTTGAAGAGACATTTTTATTTCACCCTTTACAACTGAAACAGTGTTTGATGAGCAGTCTGACACCTAAGTAGTTCAGCACTGATGCATTTATAGGTCTTTAGCCTATTTTCCTTAATTTACTTCAGGTTGGAAGTTCTTGGGCTGTTTGGCTGATGTGACGTCAAGTATGCCTATGTTACACAAGACCAACCTAGCAAACCATCTAATCTTTATATACAAGATGGATTTTGTGGATACTAAGAAGCGACCAGCATCCAGTTCAATTCAGAAACCAATGCCAACTCCTAAAATGAAAAAAAGTAAAAGAAAAACCTTGTCAAGTATGAGTGTGAGCTACAAGAACGAGCAAGAGAGTGCTGCAGTTCTGTGTTTTGGCCACAGGTGATAGTATCCTTGGAAAACTCTTGAACGCCTTAAGGCGTTAATGTGACCAAATGATCAAAATCTTAAAACCAGAGAAGAAACTTCATTTTGTGCAGATGGGTGTTTAACAGATTATAAGTGGAATGTAAGTGTGAAAATTTAAGAAACTGGAGCAAGAAAAAACAAAATAGAAAGAGTAGGGAAAGTTTAAGGCCATTGCCTTAAAATTAATAAGTTGTAAATATAAGAGACTTTCCTTTTATTTTAATCATCCACACTGTCAGGACCCTTTTATAACAAGGCAAAAAGGCATTCTGTCTCTGTACCAGGTTGCACAGGCTCTTTCTGCTGCCTTCATTGCCAGGGTTGGACATGGTAAGTTCCATAAAATATCTTGAGGAGCATAGAACAAAGAATTAAAATAAATATTGCGGCACTGGGCTGGGCCTTTAATGGAGCATGGCCTCAGACTCCACGTTCCCTCCTTGGATGTTCTGTACCGGAACTGAAATTCCACCCATGCTGCTCCAGGCTGTGTGACAAATAAAGCAACCATTTTACAAAACCAAATAAACAAAATAAAGCAACCATCTAACCATTGATGATCCAACATTCTGTTCTTGGAGATACAAGAAGATCTACCAAATTACACACCTACTGATGTTGACTACAGACTATCAACCACAAGTTCCTCAAGGCACAACATATTTCCTAAATTGCACTCTTTCTTCCCAACTCCAAACATGGACCACTTAAATTGGAAAAAAGTATTTTTTCTCTCTGATGAGATACTGATTTAAATCTGAATGATCAACAGCATGGACATCCTGCCCTCCTCTGCCTTTGGCTCTTCTGCTTCTATGAGTTTGTTTTAAGCCAAATCAAAAGATGATGCTTTTTCCTCTGCCTTTCACCTGTCTGTCTATAGAAGTCCAGTGAAGAGGCAACTGGAGAGACTGAATCATAATAAGTCACCAGGTCCTGATGGTTACATGAAGATCTGTGCAGAGCAGCTCTGTGGGATCCTACAGCACCTCTTCAACCTTAGTCTGACCCAAGAGACAGTTCCAATGATGTGGAAGACCTCCTGCCTTGTTCCAGTACCAAAGAAGACTCAGCCAACAGTCCGCAGTGACTATAGACCTGTTGCCTAACATCGCAGATCATGAAAATAGAAAGAAAGTAATAGAAAGACTTCTGTTGGTTTGCCTCAGTAAACAAACCAGCAGCTATCAGGACCCCTTGCATTTTGCTTATAGCCATGGATTTGGAGTTAAGGATTTCATCACACACCTGCTTCAACAAACCCTCTTACAGAACTGTGAGGATCAGCCTGACTTACTTTGTGAAAAACTCCAGAAGGTTCAGGTGGAGGCCTCAACCATTGCCTGGATCAAAGACTAACTGGCACTGTCTGATCAAGTAGTCAGCAGCACAGGAGCACCACAGGCGACAGGACTCTCACTATTTCTTTTAACTCTCTACACCTCTGACTTCCAGTACCAAAGTCCTCTTACCTGCAGAAATACTCAGATGACTCTGCAGTCATTGGGTGCATCAAAGATGGACAAGATGCTGAGTACACACACCTGGTGAACAGCTTTGTCGCATGGTGTCGAAACAATCATCTGATCCTGAATGTCAGCAAAACAAGTGAGAGGGTTGTAGATTTCAGAAGAAACAGGAACAAGTTGAATCCAGTTAACATCATGGGAGTAGAAGTGGAGATGGTGGAGGAGAATAAATACCTTGGTGTTCACCTGGACAACAAACTAGACTGAAGATACAATTGTGAAGCCGTCTACAAGAAGTGACAGAGTAGATTGTACTACCTAAGGAAGCTTAGGTCCTTCGGCATTTGAAAAAAGATGCTGCATATTTTCTATAAGTCTGTTGTGGAGAGTGTGATCTCTTCTTCGATCATCTGCTGGGGTAACAGCATCAGGGCAAATTACTTACAAAAGCTCAACAAGCTAATAAACAAGGCTGGCTCTGTTCTAGGAACTCCACTGGAACGTCTGGAGATTATTTCACAAAGGAGAATTAATCATAAAGTGAAGAAGATTATGGACAACAATGAGCATCGTCTTCAGAAGATTTTCAAACAACATGGTGGCTTCAGTATGAGGCTTCTTCAGATCCGGTGCAAGACAGGCCGATAAAGAAGATCCTTCCTGCCTACAGCTAACAACACCTGCAATATAGTTAGGAGAAATCAAAAATATATGAGTTTCTACAACATTTAATTTCCCTTTGGAATAAATGAAACTTTTTTTTTTCATTTGAACTGAATTCCTAATAATATATATTTTGTGTAATCAACATTGAAAACCATAAACTAAGCTGTTGAATTCAGCTTGGACAAGTAAGGTGGTTCTTTTATGCTCTGCTGTGTTTTTGTAGCCAGTAAGCTTCCCCAGCCATCGTTAGGAAGTTTGGAAAACACTAGCCCCTTTTCCACTGAAACCCCTTAGATTTAGATTAGAGCAAGCAGATGCACTTGCCACTCACCCAATTATCCTCATTCATCCCAGCTGCTATTCCATCTATTCTGCCTCTCTCAGTTATTCTCTGCCAGAATGTCTCCTTCTTCCCCGTGTAAAGCCTCTTTCCCACTGAAATTATAAGCTTAACCCGGTTTTTTAAAACATGGATCGAGCCACTAACAATCTGCATTTGGCTCCCTTCCCACTGGCAAAAAAAAGCTGAGTTTGACCCCGATGGAAAGCTGAGTAACCTCTGTGCCCCCGCTGCTACATGCAGGGTGACATCTTCATGTTGGGTTAGCATTGATGCCATCATAAGTGCAACAGAAATCCAGAAAGGAGAGCAACATGTCAGAAAGCCAGGAATTAGTAAGTGTGCTTTACTGTTTCGCTCTTTTTTCTGTCAGAATCACTGATGGTGGTACGCTACTTTGTAGCAACACCTTCCCTGGGGCTCACTGACAGAAGCAAGGCTGCCGTACACTTGTGCCACCGGGCCCTCTGACTACCATCAGTAGGCAATGCAGGTGAAGTGTCTTGCCAAAGGAGACAATGATAATGAAAGCCAACCCTTCGATTGCAAGGAAAAACTTCTGCATCAGACGCCACTGTCACCCAATTTGACAAGCATCATCCATGTGCTTGTCTGTTGTGTAAAAACCACCTAAGCCTTAACACTGTCTGGATTCGGCACGGTAGTCTGGAGTTCCTTTTCTACCCTGGAAACTGTTCTTACTGTTGACCGCATCTATGATAACCACATTTCTCCATCCCCTAATACATTTGGTTTAATATGATATTGGGTGGTTAAAAATAAGCAATTCACAGACAGCAATTTAAAACATTATCTCATTCATTCATTTCTTTTATTACTCATTCTTTTTACATCAGCCACTTTGTACAGAATTATTTGCATTGAGTCTTGTGAGAAATCATCTGCCGTAAACCCAGCAAATTTAAATGTTTCAGGTGACTTTAAAGTTCTTACTTTGCTTTATGAAGCGTGAAACCTTTAAGGTTTACATCTAAGTTTCAGTAGAGGAGACTCATATATTTGGAAATGTGAATGTGCACATCTGACGTTTTCTTGCGTGCTGACAGGGACTGTCCTTACTTTGCATCATGGGAAGCCCCATTTAGAGCAGTGTCCTAGTAAAAATTTGCATGCTGAGTGCTGATTGCAGGTTCTAGTAAAGTTTCACTGTCTGATTTAGCTCAGATCTGCCACTCTTTGTAACGCTAATATGTGATTAGCCATGATAAGGTGTTGTGTGTTCTGTTATTTCATTCTCATATTACATTAGAAAGGAGTGCATCCTGAGAGCATTATGTGCTTGTGTGCACAGATGTGTGTTTTACTACTAGTAGAAACTGTTGGGAATCTGTGCACTGGAATGTCTGGGCAATACTCCCTGTTCCCCCACTGGAGCAGGCCTTTCACATGTAGTTATCTGTGCAGAGGGTGAACTCCCAGTGCTGCAGGCCCTGAAATATTTGGTCACTTTCATGGACTGAAATTGGCTGCACAGACCATCATATCTTTGATATGAAGATGTGAGCAGCTCAGTTCTAAATCAGATAAAAACATCTCTTTTGGGTCAGTTTGTCTTCTCCCCCTTCGTCTTACTTCTATGTACTTTCTGCTCATTTTTTTCTTCTTTCCTCTCTCTCCCTCCCCACTGTAACTCCAGTTTGACCTTGTGACTCATCTCTCCCACACTGACCACACCAGCGCTGTATGTCCTGTACAGACGTAGCACTGACCTAGGCCCTCATAGGCATATGCATACGCTCCTACTACACTTCCACACTTACACTCATGCCGTTGCGTCATTCTCTTGTGGTGTGGTAAGTTACTAGAGAACAGCTGTTTCTCCTTAGTTGTGCTGCAAGCCCGGATGCCAGAGCTTTGTTGTGTGTGATTGACTGACGTCTGAGAGACTTTTGCATATGTGGGTGATATCATGCAGGACCTTGTTAGCCTTTACGTAGCGGAGAGTCATAATCAAAGTCGTCAGATGTGACCTCTTAGTCCACTTTGTCACAAAGACAGAAAAGTTACAAATTAAAAGAGAAAAACTGGAAGAGCATCCAACTAAGGCCACAAGAGAAATCTCTACGTATATTGGCACTGTTTCTACAAATGTTTAGACTTTTACTGGAAGGATGTGGCATGATTTCCTCTAAAAGAATTTCCCTTAATTAGTGTTTTAAATGATGGGGAAGAGCGCTGCATGGTATCATTGAGGATGATGTTGACAGAGACGTTTTCTCAGAACTTTATTATAGCTTAAAATTGACTTGCTGTGGTAGTGTTTAGGGTTGAACAAGAAGGTGCAGGGTTCAAACACTGGAGGCAAAGGGCCTTCTCTGTTAGGACTCTTTGTTCTTTTCAAAAGCTTAGGAATTCTCCAGGTGCTCTACCTCCTAGATACACAGTAAAAAAAAAAGGTTAAAATTCCAATTTCGTCTTCAGTGGTCTGTTGTCCTGCCCAACTTGTACCCTGTCTGCTGCTCAGTGATTAGTTGTTAGTCATCAAGACTGCACAGGATAAACAGAAAATCAATATACAAGTAGATAGAGGTGAGGTTGAACCACTGATCTCTACATATTCATTGGATATCTGATTGGCCATTGGTAGTAGACGATGCTATAAAGCCACCGGCCGCCATATTGGTACTCCCTAAACAATATGTGCACTACAGGAATGAAAGATTAATTTTCTAATTTTCAGAGGGACTTAAGACATATTACATTAACATTTTGTGACAGTGTGGGGTCCTGTCACTATGCCTCCAAATGATCATGTGCCTTGACTACTTGGCCAAGGGGATATCCCTTTGGCTGACTGGTTAGCGCGCTTGACTTTCACCTGGGAGTCTGGGGATCAAATCCTGCCCGGGCCCTCTGTAATGTGCACCTTGCCACAATTTCAATAGTTTGCATCAACACTGTATTAAAGCTAAATGTCTGTTTAATGCTATAGTATGTTTCTATTTATGAATTGATTATGTTATATACTTTTACGCTGTGTATATGCATTAGCATCTGAATCTAACCTACAAGAGATCTAATTTACAAGAGAGAAAAATTCATGAACTAATTTAATCACTTAATCACCAATTTAATATATTTTAAAATATAAAAAAATGATTACTTAAATTATCATAATTTTTTTGTCATTGTAGAAAATGTAAATGCTATTACATACACACTCAAGTGTACATGTATACTTCCTTTACTACAGTGTTGCAAGTAACAGTAAACACATTTCCACAAATACCTTCAATGATATAATGATACATAGTTGTGGTTCTAGTTGAGAATTTGCATATACTATACATACAAGTATATATGCACCCCCCATGCCCCCCCCCCCCCCATTCACACACACTATTCAGTAACTGAATAATAATAATAATGTAGTTCTAATTCAGACTCTACATGTACAATACACAAAATTTGGTTTACTTAATAAATATGTATTTTCCCTAATTAACTTTAACTGAGCAAATTTCATTGTTGCAACATTGAACAAAGCGCTGTTCAACAGTGAAGGATATCACACTTAGCCCTGTTGAATATGTCTATACCAAGATCGCAACTAGACGCTTATGTTTTCTCCGTTTTTTTCTTTGCATGATAGCGCAAGTTCACTTAGATTGTGTGGTCAATATCTTTAAATAAAAGTCTCCCCTCCCACAAATTTACATTGCGATTTATGTTTGAACTTTGACAAGGTTATAAATATGCTCTGTTCTAAACGACCCATTGCTACATTAGCTCCACGTTCAACATTGCTGATCTGTTGGAGTGATTCTTGGCCTACGTCCAAATTTTAGCAGCCCCTACCAAATTTTCTTCCAGAATTTACCTTTATATATGTGGCAAGGTGCACACTACAGAGGGCCCCGGGCGGGATTTGATCCCACGACTCCCAGGTGAAAGTCACACGCACTAACCAGTCAGCCAAAGGGATATCCCCTTGGCCAAGTAGCCAAGGTGCATGATCATTTGGAGGCATAGTGACAGGACCCCACACTGTCACATATAGCTCTATTGATCTGTTCAGGAATTATCACAAGCCTCATTGTCGCTATTAAAGAAAAGCATTTCTGTAGCAAGTTGCTGCCATCCCATGTGTTTTACTCTGTGAGGCTATTTTTGCCATCCCCATAGCGTTTTTCCAGGTAAGCTAAAAATTGCAGTCTTTCATTTTTTTTGTTGCACATGGTGTATTGTGTCAGAATTTAAATGGGAATTTAATTACTTAATTTTCTTACCTTTTCATAAAGGGTGAATGTGTCAAATGTGTCAAATTATCACATTTAATACACACACAAACTTAAAAAAGCCCTGTTTATTGAGCTGTTTCCAGTTTTGGATGGAATTACTTAAGAGTCTAAATTGATATCACAAGAAATGTTTTAAAACCTGTTCTATCAGGCAGAATTTAACTTGTGTAATAAACAGATAAATTAGATAATACATCACATATTTATAACTTTTTTGGGACATTTTCCTTTGCTCTGGATTAAAATGTTTCTAGTTTGTGTTTGCATGTGTGTGTGTGTGTATGTCCAGTCATGGTCACCATGGAGAAGTCCTACTAAGAATCGTCATGACAACTCCAGCCATCGACAACTGTGTTATAAGCCAAAACACGTAACCGTCTCCTACGCATCAGCGCCGTTCACACATACGCTCATCCACACACACAACAGACGCCCACAAGCACAACGACGTATATGACAGATTTTAAACCAAGTGTCAAAATAGAGTTACTTGTTTATGAGATAAAATTAGGAGAGTTCTTATCCTGCACAGATGGATGGATGAAATGACAAGTCCTGAAGTGCAGCTACTTTTAAATCTGTCAGAAAGTTTTATCTCATGGGAAGGAAGGTTAAAGATTTTATTTTCAACACCAAAAAGATGCTGGGAAAAAATATTCTTGAAAAATGAGACAGACATCGAAAGATACCGTTTTGAAATAAAAGAAAGAGAAAGTGGCTGCGGGTGATAAAACCCCAGGGATTCTTGCTACCAGCTCACAGCTCACCCTGACCACCTACAACCACACACATTCACACACACTCTGCAGATGCACAACCTAATGGTCAAGGAAGAGGCAACCTCCTCCTCCTCAGCTCCTGTATTTGACCCATTTTTATTGGCAGGCTGCAGACACTGTCGAACAGCCCTGCCGCGCAGCTCTCCTTGTTTCCATTGAGGTGGAAAATTTTGGTGAAGTGGGGAAAAGAGGGGTGTGGGAAGGCAGGGGCAGTGGCAGATGAGCTTCAGGGCGGAGGAAAGTATCAGGATGAGTGACTACGTCCATTAACTCCCCCAGAGGTGCGCCACAGGGGGGTTGTGGGATTTGCCCCTGCACTTGTGCTAAGTGTGTTTGCTGACGAGTGTGTTTGGTCATGTGTTAGTGAAAAGGTGGAGCTCTGGATAAAAAAAAAAAAACAAAACATCCTATCTCACTTTCCTTCTCATGTCCAGCATCCTGAACCTCAGAAAACCCTTCCAGTTTATCTTTTGTTTCTTGTTTCCTCTACTGAAGTTACTTTGAGAGATACCGACTATCTGTGGTTTAAAACATTTGTGTTTATTTTTTCTATCTCTAAGTGTTTAAGGGATCATTCCGAATTCTTATAGTGAGGCTGTGCTCAAAGTTTTCGATCAATGCTTTGTTAGTTTCTGATTAATCCTGTTTTGAATTTCATTGCATTAAAATTCGTTGGAAATTCTGGTTACTCTTCGTTTTTTGATGGTTTTCTCTGTTTATGTGCGTTCCTTTATTCTTATAGCTGATTCCCATTTATAATTAGTTCCACCAGTTCCTCATTCCTCTGATCAACCTCCTCTGGGTATTAATATCTAAACCTTCTCTGTTTTTCATTTGATTCATTAAGCACAAAAGAAGAAAACAGAACGTTGGGAAATATTTATACCTGGGAGCCACAGGTTTAACAAATTCACTCTATTAACTACTCGTAAAACTATAACTAGAATAGACAGGTTAAAATGGCATTCTGTGGAGTTGTAAAGTGAAAACCACAGCTGACTTAGAGGAACACAAAGTTCAAGCTTGCATTTGTCCGAGAAACATTCTCGAGTTCCTCAAGATCTTTTGGTAGAGTAGTATTAGGACTGTTGAGAAAAAGGTGAATTTATTTGGAAGGTCTCCTTAGAAAAAAATAGCAAAGCATTTTAGGAATAGCTCACCATTTGCTGGCTGTTGTGTGATGCTTGTGATGCTCCTTTGCTGATTCAGGATCAAGAAAAGTTGCCATAGTTAAAGGAATAAATCATAAATATTAGTTCATCAATGAACCACTTTCCATCTGGACAATAGCTGAAAACATCAAATCCATTAAAAAAAAACGTAATGGACGTTGTAAAGCTGCCTGATCAAATTTATATTTAAAGCTGATTGAATGTAAATATTTCTTTTCAAAAACACCCATGTGGCTTCAAAATAAAATTCCTCTGACAAGAATCAGAATCGACTTGGGTGCGGTGGTGAAGTACACTGCACAGGTTTAGAGATTTTGCACCATTAAGTAGCTGTTGTACATACCTGTCAGTTGGTGGTTTTGAAAATATGGGAAATGTTACGACATTTGCTGCTGGCCATCCAACTATCCCAATCAAGCTCCAGGATCCATTATATGTTAAGACATGCACAATGTAAAAGAAACACTTATCAACCAATTGCAAATTACAATAAGGGGATCATATTTTGACTTGGGATGCTAGCGACAGCTCTTTTTGGAGAGGCATATCAGTGGTATTTTTTATATATAATTCCTATAATGTGGGAAATTCATGGGAGACCGCTAATACAGGAGGACAATGAGGAGTAAAATACAGTAGTTTCATATCCATAGCCAAAACGGGAGACTGGACAGCTATACTGTTGCAGGTTCAAGTCTCGACCAAGAGACCTTTGCTGCAGGTCATACCCCCTTCCTTTTTCTCCAATTTTTTTATTGACCGGGGGCTGTTAAATAGATACCTGTACACAAAAGAACCTTGTGACAAATGAAAACAACAACAACAAAGAAACCGTGGTCTTAAATAGAGCAGAGAACAGGGGTAGATTATAGGCTAAATAAAGGGTCTACTAATTAATTCTACTAATAAAAATCAATAATTAACAGAATAGGGAGAGATGCAAGGAAGTAAAACTAACCAAAACTATCCAATTGTACAGAGTAAATAAATGAGAAAACTAAAAGAGAAAAATATAAGAAATACTCCAGAAAAACAGCCAAAAGACACCAGGCGATGGTAAGTATAAGGTAATGAACATATTATGGCAAAACCCTATTGGCAAGAATATCAGAATAGAAAAGGCTATAGAACATATAATCAGTAAGGGGAGTGAACACAATATGACCCCAATAACCTAAAACTCACAGATCATGACAATGAACAGAGAATATTTAAGCCACAGTGCATATACTATCTTTGCCTTTATTTATTCAGATTGTTTTGCCTCAGGCTAGCCTAAAAGGGGGCAATGCCAAAGTGAATTTCTATAAACATAAAACCTATCCAATGTTCAAATCACTATCATAAGAACCTAAACAAGAACCTACAGTAGATAGTTTTTATAGTCAGAGCACCTGACTGTGACATAAAAAGTAAGGAAGTATATCAATCAATAGAACAGCCTTCATTAAACCACGGTAATATTTAGTTTGGTCTTGTTTTTTTAAAATATATTTTTACTTTTCTATAGGAAGTTTTTTATTTCTACTGGAAACTTTGTAAATGTCCCCACAGAGGGATTATGGGCAAAGCGCTGCCTCTAACCTCTATTTCCTATATAAAGAAATGATTTGGTTCTGTCACTCCCTAATGCAAATAATGCCACATCAGCTATGTTATGTTGCCATGATGTTAGAGGATTTGTGGGAATATAAAGGAAAGATTTAAAGATGTTAATGTAACCTCACTTGTAGCCCTGTTAATTAAATCACTTTTTTCCCAAGATGCATCAGCACTCCACCCCCCCACCCCCCAAAACAACAACAACAACAAAAAAAAACTTTTAGAATATCTTTTTCCATACTGAGCATTTCAGTTGGAAAAATATAGCATTTATGGCTTAACTTTACATGTTTTGAGACTGAATCCATTTTTATTTTTATGATGCTAAATATAGTCTAATTTTCCAGTCAGGGTGAGATAACTGCTTCATTTGGTTGTGGATTATTCATCAAGGAGATATGCAGCTCTATAAAGGGGGTGTTTGGAAGGGGCTGTTTGGAAAACTCCGCTTTTGTTGATATATTGAAAATACTTTTGGGGAACTCCGGTCTCTTGAGTAAAGCCAAACAGCAGTCCAGCATTCTGGATCACCACTGCAACATGACGTACAGACTTTTTAAAGAAATTGTGTTTACTGATTCAGCTTGTTTTAATTTGTTTTTTGGTATTACTCATACAGCTGCATGGTTGCAGAGGGTGTGGAGTCTTTTTTTTGGCAGTCAGTGACTGAGAGCCCCCATTCAAGTACTAACTAGACCAACCCTATTCAGGATGAGGTAGGTATGTGGAAAATGAATGAATGGATGCATACTTTATCTGTTACACATAATCCTTTCTGGAGGAAAAATATCTCAAAATTCACTTAAAAAAACCTTAAAAGGAGCAACATTTAGAAAATAACAAGGTTTTGAAAAAGTACTTACATGCCATGAAGTGTAACAACTTTTGTTGTTACATTATGGACACAATTTTAAATGCATTTATTTAGATTATATCCAATCTCCCCACAGAAGTTATCATTTGCAGTTCATTTATCATTTCTGAGAAACTTTAGTCGCCTTAATTAAAATCAGTATAGCTACTTACCATCAAAAGTGACCTTTTTGTGACTGAAGTTCATTAGTGTTTAATTTAAACTGTAATTAAATGCAGCTCTTCTCTGTAGACCTTAAATGTTTATTACAGAACAAAAAGCATCCTAGGAGGATCGAGCAGACTAGTACGAGGAGAGCGCTGTGGGAAGGTTTGAAGCAGAATTAGGTTATAAAACAATATCCTAATTTTTCAAAACATAGGAAATTCTGTTTCAAATGTTCGGCTTTGAGCAGGAAATCAAACTTAAACATACAGTAAGAAATAAAGTGAAATTACCAAATTCAGGGTATTTTAGTCAAAATCCAGGCATGTATTCAATTGAGAATCTATGGCAAAACCTAAAATCTAACTCCCAGAGACAGTTTTGAGTCAATTAAAGACATATCTTTTTGAGACACTTTTATTTACTGTTATGTGCAATACATTTGAAAATCCATGTAGGTTTAGTTTTCCTACCATCGTTTTCTACAGGTTTGTGTTGGTCTATAACAAGAAAATCCTCAAAAAATTAAAGTGATTGGTTTAATGTAAAAAAAAACAACTCAAAAGTGCAACTTTTGTAAGGCACTGCAAGATTTTAACCTCATATGTCATATTCTCTGCTAATATGTCATTAAAATGAAATTAGCAAATAATTTCAAGTTCTTATGGCTTCTCTTTAAAAAAGCATTAAAGAATAATTGAGGACCTTTTATTGTAAAGCAGTGGCATAAAGCAAGAAAACAAACCTACAAAGTGTTTAACCAGTCTTGTTTGATGGGAGGCAGGGCAGCTTGCCGATACTCATGTAGCCCTGTGGGAACTGAGGTTGTAATTACAGTCCTGGGACCTGCAAGAAATCTGCCAACCCTTTTCTCTAAACCTACTGGCCAAAAACCAGCGGGTTTGTGGTCCACTGATCAAGGTAGCAACACCTCCCACTCAAGTCTCACTTGCCGGTTTCGTCCTGCTACCATGTGATGTAAATGGAAGTGAAAAAAGGACACCCACTCCCCTCTTAGTGCCATGACAATCATATGACATCAGTTTTGCAATGACAAAGTGTTATCACCTGTGCAGTCCTGCTGGACGTTTCACACCGCAGGCAGATTGGCCGATGAAGTATGAAGGTGATGCTTTATTGAAATTTACTGTAAGAGCCTACGTGTGCAGATAGAGTTACAGTTGTGAGGTTTTCAAGCTCACATTTCTCTACCGGAACCAAAATTTGCCGTCCCACCACATGAGTGGAACCCAGTGGAAGCTTGTGGAAGGCTGCAGCTCTTTTCTAGCTTTTTGAGACCCACGAGGATCGTCTGAAACTTTCTTTACTCATTGCATCACATCCACAACTGGAAGACGGTGTGGGCGTTTGTGGCAAGGAAGTGTGCACTTTCACTGGCTCCTCTGGTGTGCATGTGTGTAAATGTTGTGAGTGTACTAATCCTGGAAAGAGAAGTGAGGCACTTCTACTGTTTGCTAAGAATAGTCTGCAGTTTGCATCACTTCCTCTTTCTGATACATCATACATGCACACACACATGCAAGGTTGAACAATTTCCTTATCTGGCTTGATGTGGCAAGCATGTCCTATGTGTATGTGTGTGTCTGCGGAAAGCTGTTTAATGTAATGGTACAATGTGTGGGTTGAAAAACAGCTGGCAACTCTGGTTAACGCAGACGGTTGCATTAAGTGCTGCAATTAGGCTTACTGTACGTCCATCCTGTCATGCTCCGGTTGGCTATAGTGTGTGAGTGTGTGTATGTGTCAATTTGTGTGTGAGTTACTGAGAAAGAGTGAGAGTTGGAAAGAGATGTCTCACCACGTGACGTGAGTTTCTGGTGTTTTCCAAACCAAGGAAGTGGAACCAGCAGTGACGAGGATGTGATGTCATGCTCAAGCTTTACTTTCTAAATTAACCCCATTGTTGAAACGACTTTTTTTTCTTTTTATTTCACTCACTTTCTTTTTTTTTGTCTGTGTTCATGTTTCCATCCATCTTTGTGTTTGTCCCTGTGTTTCATTGCACATGTCTGCTCTCCTTCTCCTTGTCACTCTATCTATTGCTTCTCTTCATGTTACGCTGCTGGAGAGTGGGCGTTTGCTGTGCTTTTTTTTATGAATGGGCCGTGTTGTTTACTCTCTGACAAAGCTATTTCTGTCAGCGCTGATGATGAACACATACAGTGTGACCACACCAACTTCCTCTTCTTTTACTCTCCATCCTCTGATTGGCGGAGCCTCTCCTCTCAATGGCAACGGTTTTGAGGTTGTGAATGTGTGTTTTTTAGTGAGTGCATGCGTATACGCATGTGGGCCAGAGTGTTGAGGGGTCTCTGTGGGCTTCCTTTTCAGTGATAACTGATAAAAACATCCTGTTTCCAAGAGAAAGGCAATCTTCTCTCTGTTTTTTTCTTTCCAAATGATGTCAGCACAGCCCACGCCATAAAGAACAAATTTATGTTTCAAAGTGTGACTAAAGAGGTGTTGCAGCTGTCAAAACTGTGAAAAGGGACTGATATCTTCATCTAAATGAATAAAAATCCATTAGAAAATGGACTTTGCTTTGGCCTTTACAATTTTTTTATGTTTGTTACTCTTGCTTTGCAAACCCTAGATAACCATTCTCTATCTATCTCTATTATTCTCTACTATTTTATTTTGCTGTATTTTTCTTACTTATGAATGATGGTAAAAATCATAGTGCAATACAAGCTCTTTTCCTGTATTGTACTGACAGACTTAAGACCATCTGTCATTGCAAACACAAAATGCTAAATTTAGAAATATTTTTTCAAACACTTGAAACCATATGGGCTTCAAACACTTTTGCTTACAGATGTTTCTTTTTCCCTTTAAATAAGTTCTAATATCAGAGGTAGGTAACCAGACTCCTTTCAAAATGCAGGTTTAAAATAATGATACATTTGTCAAATTATTCAGAAGGCTTTGGCAGCTGTGCATAATTGGATGGAAATATAAAATCTCGTTGAAATTCCAGACGGAAAATATTTGAGTACAAGTTTGTATGAAAGATCAACCATACCAACATGTCCACCTCAGAAAATCTAAAATAAGGGGGAAACAAAAAAACAACAATTTTTTTTTTAATTTGTTTAAGCATGACTTTAAACAGGAAGTTCATGTATTAAAATACTTCTGTAAAAAGAAGTAGAGCAAAATTCTGTCCATCAATATCATACTAACTTTCTGTTATTGCAAATGCTCAAAACAGCTGTCACCCCCAAGAGTGCGACATAAAGTAAGGTAGCATTTATCTTTTCTCAATAGCCCATGTTTGTCAGAATCATTTTTTTCTCTTAAGGAATGAAGTTGCTATTTAAAACTGCTTGTTTTGCTATTATCGTTTGTATTATTGCTTTATATAATTGGGATCATATAAATGAAACAAAAAAACAACAAAAGAGTAAAAAAAGACGTCACTGTTACTCACGTAAGGTTGAGGAGAATCTATGTACATTGAGCTTCTGTGGGGGGATTTATGTGGTAGTGGTCGAGCTAGGCTGAGGTTGATGTGTGAAAACCTTGGGCCTGTAGGTTTTAGATAATACAGACTGTCAGTGTTGTAGATGCGGCAGTGAGCTTGATCTGAGACTCAGGTAAATTTATTCTATTAACAACTACAACATTTTGGCATCATTGTCCTGCAGTTCTGTTTAGGCTTAACACTTACTGTTGAGAACATCGTTAATGCAATTTAATAATCAGTCTAATATTGCTGATCTGTGGTGATCAGCAGCATACTTTGCTTTGCAGAATCAATACACCTACGAGTAGACGTGGATTCATACAGGATAGGTCTCTGTGTAACTGGTATCTTCTTCCGCACTCTATTCCAAAACAACACAGCTGTGTCTTAAGAGATTATAGAAACCCTTTGCTAAATACATTCTCAACATTAGCATTAGCTTAGAGACCCTACTAAATAATTAGATCATAGATACAAATCAAACATCAAATAGTTGCATATGTTAATAAAAGGTTCTGAGTCTGTTTCCCTGAGGGTCCACTAATTTCTTTTGCTGAGTTTTAGTATTGACATCTCTGTCCACCCTCTCTTCATGTTTGTGTGTTTACACCACTCTGAATTGGTTCATTTGAACCGCGCTGAGGACATCCAGTTTGAGTGTTTCTCCTTCATTGCTCTTTCCGGTTGAGGAACAGAAGTTTTTCTGTCAATGAGGCTTATGGATCGGCACATTCCTGTAGCCCTACCCCCACTCGCTCGCCCACACATGCAAGCTCACGAACAAAGTACTGTAGATCCAGACTTTTTTGTTCTGTAGTTGACAGAAAGAAGGCCCATTACTTCACAAACGTGTCTGTAAAAGTAAAGAAGAATACATTTTGATGTTGATAGTCTACTGGTGAACTGTGTTATATAAGAGAAGCAGTATGAGTGGCTTTTACTGTTTCCTTTCTTCATGATCTGTGGCTGTGTCAATCTATAGCATAATACAGAGGAATATAATGGTAAATCTCCTGTACTCATATAGCACTTTTTCAAGTCGGGAGACTTGACCAAAGCGCTTTATAGTCATCAGAGTCATTCACCCATTCACATACACTGATGGTGGTAAGGTACATTGTAGCCATAGATGCCCTGAGGCTTCCTAACAGAAGCACAGCTGTCGTACACAGGTGCCCTCTGACCACCATCAGTATGCAATGTGTGTAAAGTGTCCTGCCCAAGGAAACAACTTTGAAAGCCAGAGCCTGGGTTTAAATTGACAACCATTCAGTTGCAGGGCAAACTCCTGCATCTGATGCCACTGTTGCCCCCTTAAAAAGGTATAAAGCTATTGTTGGTATAAATCCAGACAAGGTGGACAAATGCAGAATGGAGGGTAAACAACAGTGTGCTCTTTCCATGAAAATAACTGTCATTTGCTTATATTAGCTATATATGGTTGTATAGTCTTCATTTATAGTCTGAAAACTTGAATGATTGACCATTTAAAATATAGTAAATGTCTTTAATAAGGTGGTCAGAGCAAAACCTTGCTAAAGTATGGCTTGTGTCTCTTCTGTATGTAGCCGCTTATCACTTCCAATGCAAGGTTTGCTCACCTTTACTTCAGATATAATTTTTCAGTCATACTGGCAATAAGTAGTTCTTTTAGGGTTTGAAATCATGTAAACATGTAAACTGTGAAGGTTCTCAGTCACCCAGGTCATGGTCAAGCTTGAAATATTCAGTTTAGGCAACTGAGCGTTTGTAAAAATACAAGATCTGCTTCTTTAAAATACACTGTTTTAACTCACAGTTTGACACAAATTTTGTTTTCAAAATATGAGCGAGAGATCTGACTCTTATTGATTTCTAAAATCAAAATATAATTATTACACAATGTAAACCAATGAGTTAAGTTTAGAGATTGTGTATCTATTTATTAACTTTAGCATGATTTTATTATGACAATATCAGTTATTGGTAGATTAATTAGTTATTTTTCCATTAACTTTTGCATTTTGTGGTGTACAAATAATGATATCCAGAAACATTTATCTAAATTCTAAACATTTTTTTGCCTCGGTCTTGGTCTTAATTCTGGAGGGTGTGGTCTTGGTCTCGAAAAAACCTGTCCTGACTCCATCCCTGGTAAATACACAACTTATGCAAATAAACAAAGGAATAGCACAGATAAAAAACAAAGTGTTTCCGAACTCAATTGTGTAAGGAAATACTTTGTCTGTCTAAAAGTGTTAACAACTTGAATTACTCTATTTATGTTCCTGGAGACAGAAACACAGTTACTATATTTACATGCGTTTTCCATTTTGGCAGAGTGGCCTACCATTTGCATCTTTTGTGTGTATTTTTACTCCATGTGTTGTTAAATTTACAACACCTTTTAATAACCCAGAGACTGCTTTTTTTAGGTCATACCATTGTTGTCTATTTGCATGTTTTTCTATTTTTGCTTGTTAAGCTATTTTTGCCTTTACTCATATTTGGTTTTCAAATTTATAATTGTATATATCCGCACATTTGTTCTCCCATGACACCAAGAGAGTTTGCCATTTATACTGTATCATTGTATGTCAAGTAATAAAACTGATGTAGTTCTCATGCTATACCCATTGAATTAAACACTACAAAAAGGACTACAAGCATAAATGCTGACAGCAGAAGTCATGCAGGAAGTACAGTCATCATAGACAAATGTAGCCGATTTCCTTTTTTTTGTTTGTTGCTTCACTCAAAATTTTCAAATCATTTGACAAAATTCTTTAAATCAATATAAAAATTAGACATAGTATCAGTTTAAAATCTTTTTTTATTCAAACCATATCTAAAAATACAATTCTCCGCCCTTAATAAATCATAAATTAAGTTTTAAATTCCTTTTCTGGTTCAGTTTGGTTGTTACATTCAGGTCCCATTATTTAAAGGTGTATATCATCCCTTATTCAAAGTTAAAGGCCTGTATCGTTCTTTTTTCAGCTTTTAAAAGTTAACTATATCATAAATGTTATGGAATATTGTCTTTGGCTCTACAGAATATTAATTCATTATGAAATCTTAGCTGTTGTCTTCCCATGTGGACATAAAATACCTCTTAATCAAAGCAGCATTTCTCTGTGTGGTCGTTTTATGATGTAATCACATATGTCGATTTGTCTCCTGATTTAACTGGGCAGGTCAGATTGACAGTGTGTAGAACTCTCAGTTTAGTTCTACTAATTGTCAATCTGATGAAGGAAGCACATTTAGCACAATTTCCGGAGCTGATTGGTTGACACCTAGTGCCAGCCTGCCAAGTTTGGTTTTACCAGTCCCGAATCATGGTAACAAACCTAAACGTTTTAAGCATCAGTCGCCATGAGAAACCATAACAAGTTACGCTTTTAACATTATTTGTGTTCCTCCATCAAAGACGAAATTGTGGATTCTGACAAAACAGATGCAATAGCAGCAGCTACATGGGAAGAATTCAGTGCGAGAAGGTTACTGGCTCTTTAGGAAGGTTAAACGACGCCTAAAACCTCTTGTAGCCAAACAACTAATTTTTTCATCTTTGACACAAGATGTAAAAGCATTAAAATGTTTTCAAAAACTTGAAAAATTTGTGCTTGCAAAATATAGCCCCTTAAATGTGCCTGAAAACATAAAATAGGCTAAAAGAAAAAAACACACACTATATTACAATATGAATGCATTTCTTAACAGAAGAGAAATAAGATCATTCAAATATATCAATATAGATGCCACAACATAATCTGCTAACAAAGTCCGCTAAGGATTGCAAGCAGTATTTTAGAAAAAGAAAATCCCCTAAGCCAAACATGATAGGAATATCATGTACGGTAGTTGATGTACTAATACATTTTGTTTTCAACCACAAAATCCTAAAGGAAAACGTCCAGTGACCTTAAAGTTAAGCACAGCAGGACAATGAAGCACCCCAGCAAGTTATTAGAAGACCTGGTCAAAGTCTGGACCTAAATTTTATTGCCAATGCTGTGACATAACTCAGTTAAAACATGAAATATTAGCTAAGATTTCTTTGAGGCCATGGTGTGAAAGTGGGTCCTTGTAGAGCAACCCTAACTTCATGAACACAACAGAAAACAGTGTATGCAGGTGTTATAAGCTTCTAGCAAAGACTTCTGGACATTTGCATTGTATTAAACCAAGGGGACAGACAATGCTGTGAGGATATGTTTGTTTTTATTTTTGGATACATGAAAGCAACAGAAATACATTCTGCTTAGTATTACAGTCACATCCCAGTGAGTAAATTTTCGGGGTAAATTCCTGCTTACTTAACCTGCAAAATCACAATGGAAACAAACGACACCAAAATTTTACTCTCACTGCTGTAGTGTGTTGGACAAGCTGGTCTTTTCTTTCCCGTGTCTTAGCTCTAATCATTATGTGACGTCATGTGTGTATTGCTGATGGAATCCCCAGCTCCACATGTCTATCTGAGAAGGAAAATGCCAGTCATCAGGTCACAATGACGAGCAGAGGGCTGTCTCTGAGAGCGACGTCATAAATACGTCCAACTCCGGGAGATTTACTAAGCACACCTGGGTCACTCTAACAGAGGGGAACCCTCTCTCTTTCTTTCTCTCTCCCACACACACACACACACACAAAGCCACATTGCTAATCCAATTAGGACAATAGTTAGTGGCTGCCTGGCTCAGGCCTCCTCAGACGCATGTTGATCCAATTATCACCGGATGGATTGGCTGGGCAATCCCCGTGCTTCCCAGCTCAAAGGTGCTTAAATGGCAGTGGGCCACCGCTTTAGGAGGATACCACATACGCACAAAGGATTCCCCCTGCTATTTTCGTAGACGTATGAGCTAGTTGCACAGTAAATCTACAAAGAAGAGGAAGAACCCAAGAGGTGACTTTCACTCAGTCAGCAAATTTGCACAAATTGAACTGAAAAATCAGAGCTCAGCTGTGTTCTTTATCTCAGAGTTAGAGATTTTCCTCCCACTGACAAACCAGGATTTGCCCAAGACAAATGCAGTCTGGAAATGATCAAGAGGAATTAAAACCAAAAAAAACCAAAAAACAATAGCATTGACGACCTTGGGGTGCTGCATATAAGGCCCTGAGCATGCTCTTGATTTTAAAGTGCTAACAAAGCATTGATATGATTTGTGGTGGGCGAATGAGAGTGTATGTGACGCTCTTATGAGAGCCTCTTCATTAAACAACAACCCCGAATGAGGCACACTCTAAACGAGGCCACAAGTCCATACAGAGGCTCTTACCTCGCTGTGAAGGGAAGCTCTGCTGTGTTGTTACATTCTCTTTTATTCTTTTCTCTGCACACAAACACACACTCACCCACTGCTCTCTGTATCAGCACAATGGCCGATCCTCTCCTTGTGTCAAAACTGCGCTGCCAAGCTAAAGTCACACACTCACATGCATACTTCATGCAAACAGACAAAAAAAAGGAAAGAAAAGCCTCTGGTGAGAGGAAGCTCATGAAAAGGTGATTGAGCGAAAGGGGAGTTAGTTGTGTCTGTCATGTGTCATGTCAGGCCCTCCTTTATGCTAATGTACTATTCATCTGTGTTATAGAACAATAATGACTCTTATTGCAGCAAGACTCATTGAAGCACTCAAACCAGAAAAGCTCTACTGTCCACTCCAACCTCTCTGTGTTCCATACCTCTCTCTGTCTATTTCTGTTTTATTTTATTTTTTTCTGTAGTTTTTTCTGTCAGCTTAATTGTACAATTCTTTTTTTGCTGGATTTATGTCTCATTGTTTAGAATAGTTATTGTTCTATACCTGTACTTGTTAAATACAATTGCCAGTCTACAATAACTTCAAACAGGGCATTCTTGGCCCTACTCCTCTGATCAAAAGAGCGGTTCTAAAAGTAATCGTTTTATAACTATCTTTGCAGTTTTAACTATTTACAATTATGTTTCTACTTTAAAGATTGTTTGATGGTTTTAGGTCCATGAGGATTTTCCCAGGATTTGCAGGAGAATCCTTCCTTCTTGTTTAGGGATAGAGAGGGTGGTCACACAAGTGTTAATCTGATGATTCAACACTTAATCTTGGTTGCTATGTCCTCTACTGGCTGGTTGTTAAAGGTGTGAAGCTTTAGTACAAAGCTAGACGTGCCATCCACAGGTCTGGGCTGATCACTACAGTTGGGATAGTCTTGTTCCTTATTCTTGTTCCTTTGCTTATATAAGACTGGAAATAACAAAATCAGCTAGAAAAAACATATATGGACGTTTTCTTCACTTTAATTTGGAAAAACTTGCCATTTCTCCTTAGATAGTAAACTGTTACAAACCTTGCAGCCTGAGCAACATTAGAAGTCACAGTGGGGGCGTCCCCATTTTCCACTCTGGACTGGAAGCTGTTTATTTTATTTGAATTTTGTTTTTACTTTAATTTCTGTCATTCCTATCTTGAGTTGTCAATCATACAATTCAACCAATCCAAACAAAAAGTGAAGAAAACTACGCGCTAGAGAACTACAGATAAAGGGGGCCACTGATAAAGAGTGTCACTTAGGTCAGCTAGTGCAACATGCAGACAGAAGGCAAGAGTGAGCAGGAATTACTGTGATGAATTTCTGTTGGATACCTAAGATTCAAAGTCAACACTGTAGTAAACAACATAATTTTTAAATTTATCCTATTTATTAGAGCAATTTGTTGACTTCATAAGAAAGAGAACCAAGGCAGATGCTATCACCATCATGGGAGAAGAAATTGAAATCATGCAGAAATATAAATACCTCTGTGTTCACCTGGACAACCGGCTCTACTTGAAATGCAACTGGGAAGTATAAGTAGGGACAGAGCAGAATGGCCTTTTTGAAGATGGTTTGCAGCAAAATGCCTCATATCTTCTATGAATCTGTTGTGAAGAATTTTATCTCTTCTGCTATCATGTGCATAAATAGTAACATTACGGCAAATAAAACCTGTCCTGATTAAAAATTTTAAGAAGATGCATAGAACGCCTTCAACATTTTACAGTTCACACCAAATGAAAGCTTTTTTTAAATTAATTACGTTTCATATCTGCTTTCGACTTTGTGATACTGGTACTCATTAGCAGTCTGTATGGACTCCCACTGATAATAGTCAGACTGGTTGTTGTAGGTAGTAGTCCCTTTGCATCTCCTTTTTTTCTATTATTATTTATGCTTATTTTGTGCAGCATGCTCACTGGACCTTTCAGATATTTTTCTTCAGGTCTAATATTTTTCTTCAGGTCTAATTAGTGTTACACAGGTGCATAGCTTCACACTTATTTGTTGTAGGTCTTCATTTGGTGTAAAAGTGTGTTCAAAGAACATAACACATTAATATAATTAAATACTTATTTGTTTTTATCTCAGAGGATGGCGTTGAAATAAATAACAGCTGAATCTAACATATGCAATTTATCTGTGTTCTGGGACAGATCATGGTGCTTTCCAAGCCATGGAAGCCATTGTCCTACGTGAGTGAACGGCCCATCTAACATTGAGATACTGAGGTTTCTGCTCAGGGGGACATTGGGGGGATAGCACATAGCCCTGGGGAGGTTTAACGATGTACAGTGTGTGTGTGTGTGGGAGGGTCTGGGTGTGTATGTGTGTGCCTTAGGGGAACTCTGGATGTTGATGCTGATCCATTCTGATGGACTCACACACAAACAGACGCTGCCTGTGACTCAGAGACGAGACACTCGGATCCCCTGTGGGACGGCCCAAGGAAGAATTCCTCTCACACGCACAGACAGGACAGCACAGACATATACATATGCTTGCCAGGTTAGATATCTGCTGGAGTCACTCATGGACCTTGTTCTTGGAGGAAAGAGGGATTAACGTGAACAAGGGAGTGTGGGATCATTGAGACGTTTGACTGCAACTCTTCAGAGACTGGAGCTGCACTTGAAGCATCTTATTGTGCCTGATGTTTTTTTTTTTCTTTACCAAAGAGTATCTCTCTGTGAAATTACATTTGGACTTCTTGGGGGGCTTCTTCGCTCACCTCTGGCTCACCCTTACACTGGCTTAAATGCACGTAAGCACAATGCTGTGTTCTGTTACTTCCTACAGCATGGCCATGAATGGTTTTCATTGAGCAGCTGTGGGAGTGCGAGGGTGCATGGCTGACTTCTCACAGGACTCCGACAGCAGAGTTTTAGGACAAGACCAGAGGGTTCAGGCTTGATAGAGATGGATGATGAGGCTAGATGAGGAAAATGAGCTGGCACTCAACTCGTAGCTCTGAGCTAAAAAAAAAAAAACTTTGCTTCATTGTTTCCCAGACTTAATGCTTTTTAATCAGTCATTAAAACATGAGTAAAACAAATGACATAAATAAGGAAGTTTGCAGAGATTTGTAACCGCAAGGATTAAAACACACAATCACACACACCACAAAAAAAAACAAAAAAAACAAAGAATACGCAGAAAAAAGCCAAAGGGTTAATATGAGCTGCGTGTGACGCCAACCGTATGCTCGTTATAATAGTGCTGCGAGCCTCTAAGTGACAGATATTACACACACAATGGATTATGTTTGGGTCATTTTGAGATCAAAGCATTCTTTACAAGTGACTGCCCATTTGCAAGGAAAAAGCGAAAGTGACCTGAAATATGGCCGTAGTTTTCGAAGTCAGCTGTTTGTGTCTCTTTGGACTACATTCTTCAAAATTCTTTTGTAGCTTGTGCTGCATGAAATATCCTGAGAAACTGCGTGTGGTCAGAGTGTTGTGCACTTAAATTATACAGAGGTTTTAGGCAGTTTTGTCAATGGAAAACAAGGCAGAGACTGAAGCCTGAGACAAAAAAGTAACAGGAGGCTCCTGTGTGATTATGGATTTATGGCTCTGTATTTGCCATAGTGTATCTTGTCACAGACACAGAGTACTATTTTCAGTAAAATGTAATATGGTAACTTTTCTAGCAGTTTAATCTAAATCTCTGCAAGTTACAATTTGATAAAACACAAATCTGCAATAAATGTACAGGTTTGTTTTTGCTTTTGTTCGAATGGTCTTAAAATTGCATAGCCAAAATTACATTTTCTTTCGTGAAATTTGTCCACTCTAGAGACAATTTAAAATTAAACCAGTGTTGTGTACTGCATGGGAGAAAAGAAAAAGCATGCAGTCTGCTGTTGTAACTGCACAGGTCCTTTGTATCGAGGCACCGTATCTTCTGGGGTAAGAGAGTTATAAATATAAATATAGACAAAGTAGCTACACAGTAGTCACACCTACATATGTGCCCAGAGAATATTACCCACATCACTCTAATAAATGGACTCTCAGAGCCTATAAAGTAAACAGGAATAGTTAGGACATGTTTATGAAAAAAAAACCCAAAACAACTATCTAGCTTTTTAATTTGCCCAATGCTCGAAAGAAATGGTATGTACTTTTAATTATTTTATTCAGTTTGAACTAAGATGCTCAAAGTTATCAATTTCAAATATGAAATGAAAAAAATGCGATGTCTGCGGCAGACTTGCACCTGTCCAGAGTGTACCCCGCCTCTCACCCACAGACGGCCCGAGATATGCACCGTCCCCAGTGCAATGTGCCCCTACAAAGTGGAATGGGCATTATTAGTTTAAGTGAGCATTCACACTGAGCGTTTGATGTAGGGATCGGTCCAGGGAACGGTTTAAGATAAAAACCAATCGATTTAATTAAGTTGCAAAGGATTTATTCTAGGGCAGTATCAGTTCAGTTTTGTGCTGACTGATGAAAACAAGGGCACACAGAAGTAAGTCAGTTTTGTGTTTTGTCTTTGGTGTTCAAATGTAGTTGTGTTTGTACCTCTTTACTACTCCATGTAGCACCACGAGACATTTCCTAACTAATTTAATCTCAGGTTTTAAGCTACTTCCTGTTTTTTCCTATGATTTTCCTTCTTTTAATCAAGTGCGTTGTTCTTACATCACATCCTTTGTTCCTTTTAGTACATTGAGACTGGCAGGCATACACAACGCAAGCAAATTACACCAGTTGCAGATAATGTGTGTATAGACGGTCAGTTGTAACTGTGTCAATGTACATTTTGGGATCCTGGATTGGATTCATACCAGTTTTATCCCTTCTAGAAACTGGACCCCTGCATGGTTAAAGTTGTTCCAAAGGCTTGGTGAGAAAGCAGCTTAAGTTTCAAAAAGTGAG
>JAUZNJ010071484.1:0-25629 GCA_034780135.1 Jordanella pulchra
TAATATAAGGAACCTAATAGGTGATCAGGGGGCTGTAACACTCACCTTCAGCTCTATGAGCGGAGCACCCACCTCTACCTGCCTGATGCTGATAGAGATGTTTTTACTTAGGCAGCTAATGGATTGAACCCGATCGTAGAGATGTGGGCTGGAACGTAGCAGAGAACAGCTGCTTTAATGTGCTGATTAAATTTGTATTTAAACTAGGCACGTTAAACCTTCTACTACTTACTTGGTGTTTTTTATTTATTTTTTTTTTTTTGACTGGACATTGTGCTTTCTTTGCTGTCTTTTTCCTTGAAACTGGATCAGAAAACAAGAGCTTTTTCTCTCTTGGTAATAAGAGATTCTACAGCATTCATTTAAAAGATGAAGATTGTTCTGAAGTCTGTTCAGTGTTCAAGCAGGTTTTGGGTTGAGCCACTAGGACATTAGAACTAGTCATAACATAATCATCAAATCAATTCTTGACCCAAAAAACATTAGTTTCAATGGCACAAATAAAAATTATAGTACAAAATGGTTGTTGATCAATGTACTTATGGCAGTAGAGAATAAAGCTATTTAGACTCTTATCTATTATTCTTTCTCTTTAATCAAATATTCTGAAACAAATAATGTGTAAGATTCTGGTTTAAGTTTTACAGACAAAACACCTGTTCCTAATTGTTCCTAACACTGTTGTAACATAAAACATGCAACTTTCTTCTTTCTTAAAAAGACGTTTCCCCTCTTATCAAAAGGCTTCTTCAGTTCTGCTGATGGGCTGGAAGCAAGTCCGATTTTCTTTTACCCATTTTCAAAGGTAAACCACAAGTCCTTCTTTAAACTCGATTTTATCTCATACCTTGAAATGATCATTGAGATATTAATGTCTATTCATATCATGGCTTTTGGTTTTCAGTTAACTTTCATGTCCAGAACCATTGGTCAATATGTTCTGCCTTTAACTTTATCTTCTCTGGATTTTTTCTTTGCTTATTTTTTCTCAATAGAAACCACTCCTGACCAAATGGCTATGTTTAAATGTTTCTTGTATTAGGAGCCTCTGAATGAGCTATTGCTACTATCTATCTATGCTTATATCTATGGAAATCATTCATGACTTGGCCCTTCTTTCTTATATAGAGCCACTGATGAAGCTCTTGCTGATATTAATACTCTGATTTATTCTGATAGAAAATAGTCCTGTGATTCTGTGTTCAGACCTCTCACTGCCTGAAATCTGTTGGAATCACTGCAGTCAACTATGTGCAACTTTTCCAGTCTTAATCCTGTCAGAGACACTTCCAAACTGCATCCTCTCTTTGATTTGATATCTTCCTGCATTGTTTAAAGTGTTTCATCACATTTATTTCAAGCTTCAGAACTAAAAGAAGGGGAGTTGAAATGGAAAAGCAGCTTTTCTACACCATAAAGCCTCCTACTTCCTATTAAAGTTGTGTTTATGAGATTTTTGTGATATAGAATAGAACCTAAAATATAAAACCTTTTACTAAAGTCTTTATGTTGTTCGTGTTGTGTCTTACAGTCCCAACGTTCCCCCCTCTATGATCCACTTTGTGTTTACTCACACAAACACTTGCAGACTTATGACTTTGAAAAGGTGATATGAAAAGTTTATTACTGTTGTTTCTGCCTGATGCAACAATAACAATGTGTGTAAACAGCAGAGAAGGGATGGCCAACTCCACGCACTAGTGCCTGTCTCCCAGTTGCCATGGTGATTCATCCCTGCTGAGGGTCTCAGCAGGACATCAGGAAAATACAGTGAGACACACCGGGGAGCCTACAAAGTGTGTGCACCTGTTTACCTGACGCACTCTGCTCTATTAGCCCTCTGACATCCCTAACCACACAAACACACTTGTACACACCTTCAGCCAGCCTCTCCTCATTAGTTCCCATGATGCAACACTAACCTGGCAACCAGACTTGTGGCTACCTCCCCTGCTGCTTCTACGTTCTCATTGGATAAGTTCCCGGGGGTCACGGCCCATGGCTGCCCAATCCCCCTCCCCCGCTGACCCACCATCTGTCCTGGAGCCATGGGCACGGAGCCGGCGCAGCCTACCGGGAACGGCTGCTAGCCCTAACGGAGGTGGCCAACCGGAGCCAGGAAACGGCAGGAGGCGGCTTTAGCAAGAACCGCTTTTAGCTCAAAACTGAAGCAGGCGGTAGCTTCCTGTTCAGAGCTGACAGTCGAACAGGGACTTTGATCTCTGAGATAATCTGATTCAAGTTAACATGTTTAAACTAAAATCAGGGGCACTCTGATCATCATTTTGTAATTATATATGATAATGGAAAAGTATTGACATTCAGGTATTTTCCTCATGTTTAAATTAAACTTTATACCATTCAATTGAACTTTTTTGTAATAAACTAACATATACTGAAGGGGTACAAATCTGTAAAATAGAAAACAAAATAACAACAATTCTGGACACAGATGTATATTACCTTACTTTATACAATAAACACAAAAAAGGTTGTCTAATATCTTTTTCATGGCTTTATATAGTTTTGAGAATGCTTCAAAAAGAGAAACCTAAATGGTGTGACCTTTATCTTTATTAAGCAACCCTGAAATATTATTTTGCAAAACCATTTGTTACAAGGTTCTGGCTGCTTATCTTTACAAATATGAACAATCCTCTTTTTTTTTTCGGTTGTCTCTGTATAACTATTCAAATCATAATATTTGTATTTTTTTCTCTGACAAGTTGCTTTCAAGTCTTCCAAATAATATTACTTGGAATTAGGTTACATGAAAAGGCTTATATCTGAAATAATGGAGTCAAATCCCTTGGAAATATGAGAAAGTTTCACATCTTTAAAGCAATTTGAATATTTGGAATAAACTATCTTTTTAAGATAATAAACACAAAAGAGAGTAAGAGAGAAAAAATTTCCTAATAAGCAGGTAGTACTGGGATTAAATGCAGTTATGTTTCATAAAGAATACTTTGAGAAATTATAACTATAGTTTACCTTCCACTTTATTATTATGCAATACTTTGTGCTAGTCTGTCATCAGATCTCAGCAAAACAAATCAAGAAATGCTTTTATAAAAAAAAAAAAAAAAAAGTGTAGAGATTCCTGGATTTTGACCTTTGATGTCAGGTGAAAAAACTTTCAGAAAAATGTATTTTTTGAATGTTATTGTCTTTTTGTTTTGTATTTTTTTTTTGTTTTTGAAAACCTCAGTTAATATGTTGCATTTCATGGAAACTACTTTCCGAGGGCAACCTTTAACACCTGCAGAAGTGAGTCCATGACTCCGTGGGATTTTTCCCTCTTTTACTCAGCAGGGAGCTGTTTTAGATTTCAAGTGCTTTTATATTTCATGCCAATAACGAAAACTGGAGCTGACAGAGAGGACAGTTTGACAGTTTATTCCAGCAGCAGTTTAAGAGCAGAGAAGCCCAACTCTAAAGAGAATACTGAGCAGCTTGCCGCACTGAATATTCATGAAGATAGTAATGCATGTGGCCTCTATTAAAGATATAAAGGTTACATGTCTTTAAATAAACTAATAAGAAAGGGGCACTTTTAAAGAGTTCACTTTAAGAAAACAGATTTCTTAATTTTCCGAGTCACTGTTTAACAATCTAAGCGACACGGAAAGATAAAAACACAAGAAGAAAACAAGCAGCTTTGTCATGGGCAGTATTTAGACTGTTATACTCATAATGCAAACTAAATGAAATTCTCTCTGATGAAATAAATTCATCCATCCTCTGCTGTTACTGCTTATCCATCAAGGTCATGGAAGACCCGTGAATATTTCCAGCTGTCTTTGAGCTAAAGGCCCTGGACCGCCCGCCAGTCCATTGCAGGGCAACACATAAACATACAACCATGCATATGCACTCAGACAAACACATACACAGCTAAAATACACCAGTTAACCTAAAAGCCATGGTTTTGGACTGTGGGCGGAAGCCGGAGTGTCCAGAGCAAACCAGCATGCATAGCGGGAAGATGCTAACTCTATGCAGAAAGACCCAGAATGAGATCCAGGGTCTTCTTGCTGTAAAGTAACTGTGCTGCAAACGGCTCGACCACGCAGGCCCCCTTAGCCAAACCCATCAATAAAATACATACATATGGTAGAAGAATTTTCATAATGTCTCTTTAACTTTCCAATAACTAATTTAGTTGTAAAGTCTGTTAGCAATTTCTAAAATCTCAAACCTTATGTATGACCTCTAGGATGGGAAGAAAGCTTTTATCAGAACTTTTTAAGAATAGAAAGATTTAAAAACCCTGCAGTATTGAACCTTTTTTTTCTGGCATTACAGATAAAGGTTAGAGATGGATAGAATGATGCTGAGTTCATCCACTTCAGTGAGGCAAATGTTCCATTCTGTTGTGGTAGAGAAAGCCAATGTGCCTCATTTATTCATTAGAGATGATATGTAGAAAAAGGATTTGTCAACACTACAAGGTATTTAGACCTTGGACTGTGTTGAAAAGCCTGAGTTAAGGAATTCATACCCGGGACCTTTTTACTGCAAGGCATCACTGTTACCAAACTATAAAAAAAGAAAAAGGGGTTTGGGGGGGCCTCATCAGTTTGGCTTCTATCTCAGTTTTCGATAGCAATAAAAGGAGGGTGCCTGGGGAGTCTTAAGGTCCCCCTGCAAAATGCCAATGCCCCCCACTCACCCACCTGACAGTATGTCAAAACAAAAAGAGCAAAAGAGGTCTAAAAAAACCTATTTGGGCACACGGCTCCGTGACTGTGCAACAACATGCTGGTAGAGGCAGACTGGCAGCCCAGGAATGTCGACCTGCCTTGTTCATTACCCAAATAGGACTACAGGGCACACAGCTCATTTCAGAACAGCTGCTGATCCAAACAGAGGGAAGCCTGATGAGTGTGGTGCACAGGGACTGGTAGAAGCAGCGTAACCAAGACTGAAGTTAACAGTAAAACCTGAACACTGACCCAAACCCAGAATAGCCCGATTATAAGTTACAGTTAGTTATTTATACTGACCCTGTAAGAAGCGAGATGGAGGTTAACTTCAATAAATATCATCACAATCGTCATTAGGAACAGAGATTAGAGGTTCTTGTATCTGAGCTAAAAAAACAAACAAACAAAAAAAAAAAAACACAAAAAACAAAGTAGCTAAATACATCACATGGTCCTTTAGGTCAGCAGATTGTTTCTCATTCCTGCAGCTGGTCCAATTTTACATGTTGACAGAAAAAAAGGCTTAATGTACTAGAAGGATATAATACATCTACTGGTCCCAGTAAGTTTTCTCTTCCATATTTCTGTGCTGAATTTAAACATATCGATTTTGGTTGTTTAAAGGTGCAGTATTAACACCTTTTGTATGATTCTGAACAAGATGTGTTAGAATAGAATAGAATAGAATAGAAGTACTTTATTCATCCCAGCAGGGAAATTACTTCACCGTTGCAGCATAGAGACAAGACACAGTAATAAATAAGATACAGTAATAACTACCACTGAGTAGTAGTTGTAGATAAAATAAAATATAAAATATGAAATGCTATAAATTGTAAAATTGTAACTTAAGAGCAGTCCTTGCAATGATTCAAAAAATCCAAGATAAAACACAAGTATATCATTTGATGTGTTTTGGCTTCATGTTTCATAGTTTTTGAATAATTAAAGTCATTAAATTGATATGCTGAGTGTACAGTAAGGATTTAGTAATGTGCATTTCATGATACTTAGCCATTATAGCCTGGGATTAGTAAATACCTCATACCTATATCACTATTTGCAGTATATATTTCAGAACAACAGAGAGCATCCTCTTCAGAAGATTTTAAAACAAAAACAACAATGATGCACCAACCAAATAGTGAGTAAAGCCATTTATATCAAGTCTTTAGACTTCTACAGCTTAATATGAGGGCTTGCTGTAATGTCAACATCCCAATTCAACCGAGTGCCCGGTTTCGCTATGTGCTCAACCAGGAGGAGTGAAGTCTGCATAGTCAATGACTCGATAGCATCTGCTGGGTTTCCTTAGATAAAAAGCTTCTAAGCAGTTGGTCTGATTGAACTGACTCCATAAAGTGCCTTAAAATGACATGTTTTGATTTGCCATTATAAAAGAAAACTGATTGAAATTAATCGTAGCTCAAACTAGAATATTAAAATTAATGAAAGCAGTTAAGATACGATGCACTTTATTGCATTTTATGCTGACCTTAATGAAGATCCAGGTAAGATTATTTATAGATGCTTTGATGTAGGACGTTTAAAAACCTGGAAGTCTAATTTTCTCTTGGATTTAATACAGCTACAGCAAATCAAAACTTGTAGTAGGCTTTTGATTTTGTCTTACATTCCAAAGTCATATTTACAATCATTGGATAAACAAGGTTTACTCACATTAGTTTGAATGAGTTATAATCCTCGGAAAGCAAATCCAATTGCTACGTCCAACCTCAAAGACTACAGTAAATCAATATCAGGAAGACTGATGCATGAATTACGCCTTTTGTGAATGGCCACAAAAACATTTTAAAAGGTCCTAAAAGAATGTCTTATGAAACAAAAGCACCTGGAAGAGGTTATATTTAAAGATTTGGAAGCTACTCTTGGAATCTTGTCAACTTTGCAGCTTCTCAAACCCAAGAAAAACTCCAGCAGCTTCAAATTTGACAAAAAAAAACAAAAAAAAAAAAAACTCTACATTTAACTTAGAGTACCTTTCACCCACAAACACATACATGCATGCCCACACTCTCACTATCTATATCTCAGTGCAACAAAATAATCCAATCATGGACCCACAACAGCATCTGTGCGCTGCAGTGCCACTGTACATCAGTCGAATCCTGGCCGAGTTTCGATTTACAGCTCCTGCCAAACACACAAAGTGAACGCACACACAAAGAAACACACACCTTCTGTTGTGTGTATCGGCCACCACAGATAAGCTCAAATAAACAACAGAGCTAAAAAAATAAATCCACCTCCCTTCTCTCTTTCTGTCTCCCAGCGGATGGGAGAGGGCATCCAAAGAACACCGCCTGTTACTATAAAGCTTCTTGACATCACATTCACACACACACACACCCGCACACAAACACTGATACAAATAGGGAACGGAGAGGGAGGTATGGTTCCACGGGGATGAATCACCTCTTCTATCTTTCTACAAACTCCTTTTATCTGCTGGTTAATGAGGAGCACACGCACAAACACACACTAACCCATACTTAAGAAAACTCATGCATGCACACACCTCCTCAGGACCGAGGATTCAACAGAGCGTCTCCCAGCGAGTGTCCCACTTCTAAAAGGACCACTGCTTACATCGTTATGTAATGTTTTGGTTAAGTGTAGTACATGTGTGTAAGCGTGCGCTTATGTGTGTGTCGTACGCCCAGAAAGCCTTTGAACACTCAGCCTCTTTCCTCAGCATGAAGTGTTGTAACACTACAGGCTCTAATGAGTATGTTCATGTAGAGAACTTGTATATGTGTGTCCAACAGCATCTCTATTATTAGTCAGTAAAGACTGTTTTTCTGCAAAGCAAGCAGTTGCCAGAAAAGTGTATGAACTGAATACAATGAAGATGCAGATAAGTTTTTGCTTATTAAGATGGACCTTTAGCATCACCTGAAAGGGAAAATATCTATATAAAATATAGACATTATCATTTTTAGGGCTGATGAAAAACTTTTAAAAAGAAAAAATATCTGTTAATTTCATTTATGCATAAATCTATCCTCACATCAAAAGATAATGAGTAAGCCAAGACTGTATTCTCTATTCATTCTCCTTGATGAGCAAAAAACATGTCCTTGGATATACAAAAATCTGCTGTGTTGAGCCTTTTAACCTCTAAAACCATCCTAACAAGAGAAATAAAATGTTTTGTGAATAGCTGTGTATTTTGAATCTCTTTTATAAATTGCTCTCCCAACGTTTATTCCAGAGATCTGCTATTGGCTCCTGCTGTGCCTTCTTTAACTACATGACCCAATATCCTCCACACCCCTTATGATTAGTGGTCATATCCACATGAGAAATTAGTAGAACAGCAGTTACCAAACAGATTAAAACCTTGAACTTCTCCTTCACTACCTTTGAATTAACGAAGTGCTTCAGGTGAAGGACGAATTGTTTTCAACTACAAAAACTGAAGTCGAGTGTTTTTTTTTAATTTCAACCTTTTTTGAAGTCACAATGTCGATGGCTGAGAATCTTCAACGCCATAAATCCCGGGTCTTGTTCAGTGTTTCTTCCCAGTGGGGGTGTGTCTGGAAACTCTCCAAAGTGAGACATCCAAGAAGCATCCTCATCACATGCTTGAATCACCTCTTCTGCAGAGGAGTGCTGATTTTATTCAGAGCTCTATGCATCTTTCAAAGGACTGCCTAGCCATCTCACAGTGTGAGCTCAATTCAGATTCATGCATCCACAATTTGTTCTTTCAGTCATAATACATGAAATATCTAGCTTAAGGCAGAGAGTCATATCTAATCCAAATGGGGTATTTCTACAAGAATTCTTTTAAATAAAACAAACAACAAAATAAAAAAAAACTTTAAAAAAACTGATTTAGATGCATTAAAGCCTCTTTAAACACTCATTTGGAGGTTGTGCAACTGATCCGAAAGACCTACAATTTATACAAATACATTTCTTCAAACCTAAAGCACTTGGAAACCTCTGAACACTTAAGTGTATAAACATAACCGTAACGTTAAAGAAAGAAGACCCTTTCTTCTAGAAATGCAGCATTGCACCTTAGAAGGATATTTCACCTTCCCTTTAAAGGATCTTTCAAATTTATTTATGAGCTTAATAAATAATTACCAGTGATTTACAAAGATCTCCTGAATTAGTTCTCACCAATATAAACCTGAACTACCCCTAACTGAACCACAAGCCTTCTGAGAAAATCTATTTACTGAAATTTTTACTACACAACCTCAAATAAAAACAATAAAACATTCATTTCATCTCAGTATTTCAGCAAACCCGCTAAAAATAAATGCCAAAACCATACAAAGGACATGCAGATAACCAGTCTATATGGCTAAAACCTCCCTCAAGCCACTTTAACTTGACCACAGCATTCGAGAATCTCCTCACACATTCCAAAGACTTCATTCTTCAAACACTTACAACCCCATCATCCAGCAGAACACTCCAATACATTCAAAAAAAACATTTGGAATCTGCTCTTTGAACCCGAGATCTAGATTTACAAAAGTATACCTTTTATTTTCATCATATAACTTCCAAAGACCTTTTGTCTTTCTTTTAAATTATTTCTCGGTACTCTGGGATCTATTAGGGTCTTTTCAGTATTCTCTGGGCTTCATAAATATTTGACATAACAACCATATATCTGTTGGATACAGCACCTGCTGGGACTTGCCTTCCGCTCAGTGTAGCTGGAATTTTCTTCTATTTTGAAAAAAATAAAAGGCTTAACAAATGTGGGAAAAAAGCTAAAAGTAGCATGCTATTTTCAGTATAAAATGACTCTGTCCAGGGAGTTTCTGATAGGATGGAGAAGAACTGTTGACCTCCGATTATTACCAGTGGAGAGAGGGTGGTAGGAGAGGAGTAAAAAAAGAGGATAGAAATAGAAAAGGCATGTTATGGGGCTCTCAGAGGAAGAATGAGAACAAGCAAACCCCCACTTTACAGATGTTAGAGGGAAGTGGAGACAGTGGGAGGTGATCTGCCTCAGTGGGAAGTATGTATGACCTCTAGAACCCTTTTCTTGTCCCATTAGATTTACACAGTTTACTGGAATTAAGACGTTCTTAAGACTTCATCTTCATGCAGTGTTCTTACCATAATTGATTTTCTTTTTCTTTTTTTTTGTCATTTGTTTTTTGAACACGAGAAAGGTGGGAATTCTTATCTTTACAAAATGCTCTAGATTTTTTCTATGTTATTTACATTTGTTCTGCTTTAGGTCAGTTTAATAGATAGATTTTAACTCCAGCTTTTTTATGTACTCCAAAAAACAGAGAAACTTGTTTATGATGTCTAGGTGGCAAGAATGAGAAAATCATTCATTTCACTAAAGGTAATTTTACTTTAGCAAGTAGCTCAGCTGCTGAACTCATGAAGACTTCCTTTCACTAAAGAGAAGAAAAGTTTGGCCAAAGTGAGGTTTGAGAACAAGCAGTGAGAATAGGAGAATTACATTTTTTTTTTTTCTTGCAGGGAGAGAAAAAAAAACAACTTTTCTTACCATGGAGTATGTAGCGTTCTTTACTTCCACTTAAAGCAGCTTTCAACTTCCTTCTTTAATCTAATTGTATACTACAGTACTAGTCAAAGCTTTGGACACACCTTCTCATTTAATGCTTTCTTTATTGTTAGAGTGCCAAGAGTAAACACACCAGTAATCAAAGCAAGGGGGTTATTTTGGAAAATATAAAGTAAAATTTGAGCTCTTTTACATTTTTTGTATAATTCTTTAGGTTTTTCTTCATAGATCTAATGTTTCAATTTCGTTTTTTAGAAAATAGAAGAGCAATAAAAATAAAGAACAGCCACTTAAAGAAAAAGATTTATCCAGACTTTTGATTGGTTGTATAAATTAGTATCTAAATTATATGGAGAGAAAGTCCAATCTATATCTATGTGCCATCTAAATATGTATGAGTCTGCATTGTCCTTCAGATTTTTATGGTCTCCAAAGAAGGATAAACTATTCTCCTAATTTAATAGTTTTATCAAAATGTATCCAGTTCTCTATAACGATTTAGAATTTGGTCTAAATTGTGAGCCTGAGAAGCCAAAGTTTGCCATACCGGACAAAACTAAAAGCTCAATTTGAAAGCCTGAAAAGCTAATAATTTAGTCTGTGCTTCCTCTATGTATGGGGTATACATTTAACTATGTCCAAATTAAAGTGCTGCTTCTCAACAAGGAGCAGCCTAAGACTTTTGATCATGTTGTAAGGATACTTGATTTAACCAAGGAGGTTACGCATTTTCCACAAAGAAGTCTTTGTAGAGACCATAAACTTGTTGAAGAGAATTGATGTATCTTTCCTTTGGCTTATGAACCCCTTATAGCTGGAGATCTTCTCTGTGAACATCTGTGGGAAACTTGTATCCTTATGATAGTGTATATTTGTGCATTTCGCCGATATTTGTCAAACTGAAGAAAATTTTTCTCTTTAGACTTATAGTCTAACAAATGCAAGCATATTCCCCCTACAGCCAATGTAATTGGACCTTTATCTACCTTTAACAATCCCTAGGAGATCTCCTAAAACATTTGCTCATTAGTAAATGGACTCAGTGACAAAATGTGCTGAAATTCAATATGTATATTTTATTAAAAAATTGCTACAGGATGTGGAATTTCAAAATAAAAACTCCCCATATCTAAGGTTTAAGGATCAGGTCACAGAAAACAAAATACCTCTGACAAAAACCAAGACTGAAAACTCTCTGACATTGTCCCATTGTCCGCATTGTTCGCTAACTTTCTTTCATCGGTTGTCCAAATGTTTTTACATTTAAAACGATCCCTCCCTGCGAGACTATCTAACTTACAACACATGTGTCAACAGAAGAGAAGCTGCAGCGGCTGACGTCACCCTGCAGGCTGCTCTCATGGCTTTATCAGGAAACCAAACTCGGGGCTGATTAAGAGCTAAGATAGAAAACCTCACTGATGTTCTGTATCTCTCATTTGAGTGTGCTCGGCTGAGTTTGCAGCGGTTTCCACAGCTCTCAGTCTGATGCAATCAGCAGATAAAAAGCCTACATGTGAGTGTGCAAGTGAATTTAACCACACACACACATTTTATAAGGCGGCTTGTTATAGAGCAGCTTCTCCTCCCTTTTCGGATCCTTCAATTCTGAATCTATCCACATTCTTTTTTATCTTTTCCTTCAATTTCTGAGTAAAAAAAAATAAAAAATGACACACATGCAATCAAATCCCACACACCTCCCCCATTTCTTCCTCCCTCGCATTTTGTTTTTTCTCCTTTTCCCATCTGTCTATCCCTGACAGGAAGTGGGTGCATTAGCAGAGCGAAACTAGCTGATGGAATTAACTTCCATTATCTGACCATTTGCAGAATGGAGGGTAGGATAAATAAGGGATGCAATAGGAGGTCTGAAGCGATTGTGATCTATCACCTCTGCAAAACAAACCACTAAATGTATTTTTCATGTTTGAGTTGAGTTTTTTTGTCTGTGCGGCCGATTTGGTCAGACACTAAATCTGCTACGTCTATAATCTGCTCCTCTTCTATTCCTTGAAGTCTGGAATCCTTTTTTTTACACAACAAATCTCATTTAAAGACTGAAACCTGTCTACTGGTACTTTACAGTTCTGTTAGTTGCTGTCAGCTCTTAGCCGTACTGTTCTTGCTGAAGATGTAAAACTTTGAAAGAAAGAAATAGTGGCTCAGTGAGGCTTTTTTGAAATAGCTGAACACTGTGGTTTTTAATCAGGCTTAGGGGCCGGATTGATTCTGGAGAGAATAAAATAAAGGATTATCGCATACGTGAATGTGGAACAGGGTCAAAATTAATTTGATTATCATTTAACGGTTTCACAATGTAAAACAATGCAATAGGACAGGCATAAATTATTAGTATCTGTCATGGTTAAGGAAAAAGAAACGTACTTAAGAACGTACTTAATTATACATAAACATCCGTACTGTTTTTATCAGCTTAACTCTCAAAAATATATGTGTCTAATTTAGTCCACTGTAACCTATAAGCCCCGCAATTACAGAAGAAAGTTCCATAATACTAACTTCCATCTATCCATCCGTCCTTGAGATCCCAAACGCCCCTCTGCTACTTATGCCAACTCTTCTCCTTCTAAGTTTTGTCCTTTACATTCTTATCCCTGGTCTGAATGTGTGGAAAAATATATCCAAGGTCCAAAATGATTGATTAAAGCTCAACTTCAAGTTTCTGTAAGCTTGTTGATCTAATTTATTTCTATTGATCAGTTAATTATTGTTTATTTTTATTTTTATTTTTTTTTTGTGTAATACCCTCTTATGTTCTATTGATTCTGTGTAATATTGTGTATCCATCTTTTCCTTCCTGAGTTTATTTCTCTCTGTCAGACCTTTATACTAAAGCAATCATCTGATCACAGTAAATCAAGAGTTACCCTTTTAAACCTGAATCTCTTGTCTCTGCAGTAGTCCTACTGTCCAAATTTGCATCACAAGATTAACAAAGCCAGCAACATTATATAGTAACACACGATTGGCAGGTAGGTATTTAGACTGAATTGTGCCAAATATCTGATTTTAAAGCTTGATTTTATACCAACATGTGTACCATTTTCTTTCATCCACCTCAATGGCAACCTGGCAAACTGAACACTTTCAGTGAAAGTATTATCTTACTAGATTAATACAAATCTGTTATTTCTAACAACATTTTTCAATAGAGATATTACCTCTACCTTAAAAGGTTTTTTAAATGTTATTTTAAGTTGCATCTTTTTTACTATATTTTGTAAAAAAGCATACAATTTTTGGCCAAATCAGGAAATTAAACATTTGACATGAACAGATTCAAAATCTGCAAAATGAACCCAAAATGTTCAAAATTATATTAGAGAGAATTAACAACCTTAGGGACCTTAAACTTAGGCTTGCATGTGTCAAAACGAACATGTTTGCAAGTGCAGAGAAATTTTCAAAGTGATTTGCATTTACAATACAGCAGACAGTGTGTGCTAACTTATTTTTTGTGTTTGTGCCTCCTCAATATGCAGATCATTTTCTAATGACCAAGCCACGGGTGGAGGACATCCTCCATGGGTGGAGTATATGGAAATGTAAGCATAAACCATGTCTTTATTAGCACTTCTGAGAGTAAGGTGTAAACACATACATGCAAACGTTTCTGTGGTCAGTGTGGCCACAAAGGAGGCAGTGGTTTAAAGCCACACGATGGAGAAAGATTCTGTGCACATGTAAACTTATTTGGATCAAACTTAATAATGATAGAAAATTATTAACATAGAAAAAAGACCTAATACTGGGTGTCAAAAAATGAAGACAATTTGACGGGAGACAAACTTTGAACAATAAAATTAAAACAACAACAAAATTACTGATATCCTTCTTTGTTGGGAAGGCTTTCTTGATTCAGAGTGAGTAGGAGAAGGTTCAAGCCGTTAAAATTATTTGGAAAGAGTCTCTGTTCTGATCTAAATTGAGATGTTGATTGCACTCCCTAAATATATTGGGTGTTCATGTCTTTGTTGGCCTAGGGTTAGGGGTTTATTCCTTATTTTTCTCTGCATATGCATTATATGACTTATTACGGATGTAGCCTGGGAGATAGTTTTGCCACTTTGCAAGTAGGTGTTAATTAGTTTACGAGTAAATTTACATTAAACTCTTTTCTGAACTATAGGCTTTTGAAAGCTGAAATCTGAGGCCTACTCCTCTGTTAAGAGTTCGCTTTTTTTAGTTTTACACAATTGTCTTAATTCACTCCTTTCTCAGATCATCTGTCATTAAGTTAAAAAAACAAAAAAAACCATTTTGTTCCTCAAAAGAGTGACCCTTGCTCTTAAGTTGTAGATGGACATCTGAGTCCAGTCTTGAGGATCTTTCTGATCTGTTTGTGGATTTTATGTTTTGTCTTACTTTTCATTTATATCAGCTCATTTTTCAGTGTAATTATTTTCAAAGGAAGATGTGGTATTAATAAGCTTGCATTCGTATTGTCTAGATTGTTTTATTGTGGGACTCGATTAAAAAATTAAATTCAGTTAATTACAAGGTCTGTAATCAATTAATTGCATTTAAATTTAAAAAAATATCGCTACAAAAAAGATTATTGAATAAATAAACATATAAGCATAGCAGCTCATTTAGTAATTGTTTTTAAATCTAATGATCTATACCCTTGGTTGAAAATTACAATCCTTCAGCTTTTTTTAGACACCCCTGATATTTTATGCAATTTCTTTGAAAGACTTCATTTACAGAAGTGTGAACTATTCATGAATAATCACCATAGCACAATTTCTTACATTGAATGCAGTAAAAACATTTTAGGATGCAAAACATTGTACCAGGGAGTTGTTTACTTTTTCAGACATGGACTTTCTAACTTATGTTAGCTCTAAAGCTCATCATGTGGTCCAATGTGGGCTAGCAGCAACTGTGAAATGAGACAGTAGCGTTGGGAATTCATTCCTTCCTGACTGCCAGTGGCAGAAGAAAAGTGGATATAACTCCTTGTGGTCCGTGCAGGTGGAGGTTCTAATGTTAACAAAATCACATACGTGGCGTTGCCCACCTGAGTGATACATCTATAAATAACACCTGGGGAGCTACACTCTAATTCCTGGGATCCTCTCACAAAGAAGTTCCATGTGATCATTGTGATTAGCAAACATCCAGGAATTCACAGACCCTATTTACTGTATAATTTCACCAGCACAGAGATGGCTTTTAAGCTTGAATATCCCAGTGGACCAACGCTTGTGAAACAGCTTGTGGATCAAAATTTATGGGTGTACAAGAAACAGTGAATAAAAAGGTTCCCACTCAGGACTTTAGTGCTATACAGTACATATCAAAAACATGCAATTTAGAAAAGGTTAAGACTGTGTTTGGAAAGCACTGAAGTCTGTATAACTAGATAGTACAGGATCTGCTAAGAAGAGCAAGGCATTGTAAATGCAGAGATTTCTCAGTTTAAAAAGGTCATGTGATGATTAAGAGCAAAGTTTTCTGTTTAAGGTGTGAGTTTCAGAACATCTGGTGAAAAAAGTGAAATGGTTAAGAGATTGGGACAGCACTTAAAATAATTGTCGGGCAGAATAACTCTGCACAGAACAGGAGGACATTTAGGACAGTAACTGTTCCTCGGGTGGACAGTAGTCATCACCTTTTGGAGATCTGATGAGAGCCAGTCGGTGCCAGATTTGCTCTGACAATGGTGCAAGCAGCTCTTAAGGTGTGCAACAAACTTGCCAGTTGAACTAGATTTTATTCTTTTTGTATTAAAGATTGTTTTATGATAAATCGAGGGTATCCCCCTGTGCATTAGATGCTGTAAAACAGGTAACATGTCAATAAATTAAAAATTTCATTGGGGTACCAAAAGTCCATATTAAATTTCCGCATCACTGTATAAACCTAAAAACTAAACAAAAAACGTTGTGGTTTTTAATATAACATTTCAGAGACATACATGCAGTAACGATAAAATAATCCTACTTCATAAATGACAAGCCACTTGTCTATTGATTTTCTCAGCAGCACTGATTTGTATCACTGTTTTTTTTTAGCTTTTTTGAAGTTACCATGCTTTGAATGACTTAGGATCTTCACCAGCATATTGAGATGTGATCATTGAGTAATCAGTAACACAACTGGATATTGAATATAGTCTGCAGCAGAGGAGAACTTGGAGCGACAACAAAACTGACATCCAGAAAAGAAACACAATAATCAAGGCTGCATAAACCAAAATGTACAATGGCTTTTTAAAAGTTTTTAGGCAAATTTCCAGGAACAAAATGTTGTCACTTCAGATTCCAGCAAGCCAATGTTTTTAGGGTTGTAAGAGGCTGTGACTATATGACTATAGGACTTATGGACCATAGCTATAATCTATGTTGTTATTACAAATTGTGTTCAGTCAATTCAACTAATTATTGATTGCAAGTAATATAAGGGTAATCAGGTTTTAAGCAATATAAGTTTTAATTTGCCAAAAAGAGAAATAGGAATATGGGAAATAGTTGGTAAATGGCATCATGAGGAAGCTGGAGTGATAGGGAGTAGAAGTGTATCAGTAGCAGTGCATTAATCCTCAGAATACAGGCTCTAATCTGTTGACCTCTCTGCTCATAAACTACACACACACTTCCTTTGGAAAAAAAATCACCTCAAGCCAAAACATGTTTAACCATCAAAGCGCAAGACTGAAACAACATCATCCACTCCAAAGCTGACCTTAATCCAGTGTGTATGAGGAGTCAGCCTCTTCTCCTGCTCCCATCACTGTCCCTCCAACCCCACCCCATTCACGCACAAACAAATGGAGGGTGGCGTTAGCCTGTGGGTGTGCAAGCAGCTGTGAATAATTGTGTTTACAGATGGTATATGTGCGACCTGTGGGTTCAGAGATACTTCTCACCCCCTCGAATAAAGACAGGAGACAGCTGTGACATTTAAAGTGAATGTCTCTCTTGCTCTCCCTCCTTCCCTCACCCTCTAGCCTTCTTCTTTTATTCCTCCACCCGCTTCAACTAGTTCACCTCACTTAGTTTAATTAGCATAAGTGGTAACGAGGCATTATGAGCAAAGCAGAACAATAAACAGTGACATAAGTAAGAAAAGATTGGCGAATTGCTACTTAGAAGTTTAATTTGGCTTCATGATGTAGGTAAATTAGCTGCGTTATTTATACTTCAGGGAATCTCGTTGCTGGCACTAAAAGCCACCTGTTAGTGTGCATAATTATCTAAATGTAAAGTTATGTTGCAGAACATACAAGTAGCTCTTTTTGCATGGTTCTGAGTCATCCTCCTGCATTACGTTGGTTATTCAGAATAAATTCATGCACAAGGTGTTCAGTGCTTTAAGGATTTAGATGAGACTCATCAAATATGCAGAGGAGATGAATGGCTCTTGATAGATCAATCATTTGCATCTCTGAAAGGTTTTATATTTGTGCTGCGGTTGCTAGAAAATGTCCAAAAGATTTGACATAAAAACTGAGTGGAGTGGATTTAGAGGCACACACTTCATTTGTTTTTGCGGATCTTGATTGATTCACTGACGATTTCCAGCCGCCATGTTTCATCACCACCTTACATGCAGCACGGTTGGCTCAAAAAACAAGTACATGATAAAAGAATTCTGATTCAAGGCATGCAGTGAAGCAATGTCATTTCCCATTAGCTGATATGCAAAACAGTAAGAAAAACAGAATGCTCCGGTGAAACATAAATTATATACCAGTCAATCAGTGAAGCTCCATTGTAAATGATTTTTGAAGCAGGAAAGAGTAACACAAAGTGTTTTACACTGCTGAATTAAATGAGTAAGAAATTCTTAGGGTGCACCGGAATGTTATTGCCTAAATTAAAAACTATCTTCAAACTTTTCTTTGAATATTTTTACCTGAACTTAAAGTCATATGGTGATGGTGTCCTATTTATGCATTTGTGATGATTTGGTAAATTAATGGATTCTTAAGAGTACATCTCTCAAATATATGTGTGTTGATACTTTGCCAAAATTTGAAATTAGCCTCAAAATGCTGTATGTCTGTATTGTATTGTATGTGTTGCCTTTTCAGCTCAGCTTCTTCTCCTACACCCTCTGCAGTTCTGATTTTCCACAAACCATCCCTATTGTTTATAAAAATGTTATTGTTATAGAGTTGGACTTTAACATTGGAAAGTTAAAGGCTCAAAGTACAGTTTCTTTTAGGTATGATCCTGAAACTTTAAAGCTCTTTCATCAGCGAGAATTGACCAGACAATTCACCGCTCCTCCTTCCTTGGACCAGATTTGATTGATACTGACCACTGCACACTGGGAACACTCCACAAGAGCTGCATTTTGTAATGTTGTCTAACCCAGACATAATCCAGACTGGGTATGTCTCAGTACCTTTTAGAATATATATTTTAGCTGAATAAAATGTAAATTTGAAGGAAAGAAATCCGTCCAAACCAGCATGGTGTACCTATTAAAGTGGTTGGTGAGTGTACATTAAAGATAAAATTTGTAAAGCAAATTGGACTAATCTAAACTGACAAAACTGCAATTTCCAGGACCACAATATTAAAAATAGCTTATTACAAGATTAGCACCATTGTCAGAGAAGAAGAGACTGTTATTTAATGGGGCCAACTTCTGAATCTTATGCAGAATTATCATCGGATAACTACAGTTATGGCGTCAAATACCAATGCCCATTATACTATGCTCCTTATAGTAATCGAATTTCATGATCCTACATTAGGAGACACTCACAAAAGGCATTTTATTCTGCTGTATGGATCTCTTGTGCTAAATATACTGCAGTGACATAAATAACATATAAAGGATGATGAAATCAGGTGCAAATCTCTTCTTACCAAATTCATTTACACATTAAATAAAAAGGTAAGCTATTAAAAGCTGATGAAAGTAAATCAATTTATTTGTTAACAAAAAGAAAGGAAAACAAATCATCAGTTTTTGTTCTCAGTTGTTTTGTTTCTGTTTTCTCCTTTAAAAGCCTAAAAACTTCAGTGAGGTTTGCACCTGCTCAGGTGTAACGTCATAGCGCCTCTAAATGTGTCAGTAAACTGGATAAGACTGATTCCTTCCCAACCCGTTGGCTGTGTAAACACATTCCCACCTGTTTTCCTGTATAGACTGATGACAGGCTGAAGAAGTCCTAACCTGTAAAGTCCGGGAGCCATAAGAGTTGTGTTAGCATGTTTCCCGTTAACCACCCTCTATGGCTCTGTAAGTGGAGCTGATGGACGGTTGATCTAAGTATGATTTACATAATTGGGATGTTAATTAGTTAAGCAGTGGGAGCTGATTATGTTGCATATTGATTGTGTCATGCTGCTGTGAGGTCGCACACCTCTTTACTGAAGGTATACAGTGTGCAGCAAAGGGAATTGTGGGAATTTGATTACGGGTACAGTGTTAGTTTCCTGCTGACAAGGTGAGTGTGTGATAAAAAGCATGTAAACGTGTGCTAATGTGTTTCTAAACCCGGTGATGTGTGTCTGCTCCACTCGGGGCTGATAGATGGATAAAAGAAGAGGTTAAGAGGGAGGGGAAACTCCACCTGGTCTTACCATTCTCCGGGTGTTCCATCTCACCAATGCTGCCATCGGGAGTGGTCCTCTCGTAGTGGTCTTCTGGCAGAGCTAGTGGTCCAATCCGAGGGCCTGATGATGACTTGGAGCTTGGGGTCTCTGACTCCTCCAGGCCGCTGTCGTAGTAGCTGTGCTGAGATGCATCCTGCAGATCTTGGGCCTGATTGGATGTGGAGAAGGTGACTCGGCGGTGGGGCAACTAAAATAAGGAGAAAAAATAAAGAAAAAAGAGACATTAGTGCATTGTTAAATATCCTTATTTTTATCATGGCATGCTTTTATCCAACAAGCTGATTCAAGTTAGATTTGGTTCTGCAGCTCAGAGCAGTCACATTTCATTTTGATGCATCCATTTCAAGCTAAGTAGGGGTTGCTAATGGACAGTTCGGTAATTGATTGTTTTATTCCATCTCAGTGTTTTGATTTATAAACTAGTCTGCTAGAAGCAATTGACCTCTGCAATGGATGCTCAGCGGCCAGTAAAAGTGGTCACTTTAAAATAAACAATTGATAGACTTTTAAACAACTCCAAATTATGATTTTCTTCATCCAACAACGTTCCAAATACACAATAATGCTAAGTTAGCTGTATATTATCGTTTGAAGTCCTTAAGTGGATATTTTTAAGCTTTTTAAACCACTTTAACCTCTCTATACAAACATCTATATTAATTTTTTAATTAAAATGATCTGTAACTGAAGTTTCTTAAAAGGATTTTGAAGCCAAAATTTTCTTTTGTAACTAATTAGGGTGTCAATCCAAATCGAAAAATGATGAATTAAGATTCTAGCCTAAAACTGCTGCTAAATATGTATATATGATTTTTCAACATAAACCAGATGTACAGTCAAATGGTCTTTTTTATTGCAAAAGTGCTGTCATAAAAAGGGGCCAAGTATATTTACACATGATTGGTAATGCAAATGTAAAATCAGCCATCAGTTGGGAACAGAAAGTTTAAGTAACTTAAAAAAAGAGTGGCTAAATTTCAAATTAAACATCAGAAAATAGGAACTAAGAGGATTTAACTGACTTCATATTGATTTTAAAAGGCACAATGGTTTCCACAAATTATTTAATAAATCTACTGATCCACTGGCATTGAAAAATAAAAATATCTCTTGGGTAACAGTCAAAATGTCAAAAAATGTCAAGAGAGCAGAAATGTGTGGATTAAAAAGCCTCTTAGATGCAAAAGGTCAGAGGAGAAAGGTCTGACTGACTCAAGATAACAGGAAGGCAAGAGCAATCACTTGTTATGCCTACAGTATTCAGAATACCATCTCTAAATACACATCTTAAATCACCACAGACTGCTGTCTTGAATATGGTGACTGTATTTCAATAGCTTCCGTAGGCACCAGATTTCAGTCTACCAAAGGATGGATTGAAACTGTTTATTATGAATGTGCCGCAGACGAATTTACAAAGATTACATGACTTTGACACCTTAGGGAAGAAGAAACTCTTTAAACAATGTTACATTTTCCATGTACTATGATGCGGAACCGTTTTAATGGAACAAATCTACTTGAACACAATTCTTAATAGATATCCTTTGTAGTCTTAATTGAAATAAAACGATAATCTGTAATGTATTATTGGATGATTATTAAGTCCCCAGTTCAAAAAACAGATATATCTCAGTATAGTCTATCTCTGCATGATAAGCAACAAAACATTGCCTCAGCTTGTGCGGGACTCCCTTTACTCTTTGCTGTGGGGTTTATTTAGACAAATTTCCAAACAAATGTAGGAAATTTATGTTTTTCATGTTGGTATTGTGTAAGACATTCCTTACCCTAAAATTTAAAAACCGTTCCTCTGTTTGGGAACCATGTAAAGTCATTGAAGCCTGCAATCTTCCTAAAACCAGCCACTGATCTGAAACAAGATAAACTGGCACTCGTGAGTGAGGGGCTGGTAGGAATTAAAAGAATCCCATCTTTTTTTTTCAAAATCAACCACCCAGTGGAGCAGCTACTGGCTCTGCAAAAGCCAACAGGCTTGTGAGCTGCTCGCTGATAAGTCAGCCAATGCTCACATCCTTGAGCCAGTTCCATCTGTTTACTACGAAAAAGGCCAAATAAAGCTTGACCAGTAAGGGTTTTTAAACAGGTTTTTTGACCATGGTGTGAAGATGTAAAGTCAGTACTTGTGTCTAAGGCTAATCTGGTGCAGTCACAGATAGCGGAGTGAATAAACTGCCTAATAGACCAACCAATAGACGGCTTTCTTTGTAGAAGATATCAGAAGTTTGAAGTGTTTAATGGGTCACTCACTTACATGTTCACAACATTAAACATTTGGGTTCAGCACTTGACCGTTTAGTCCTTACTGTTCCCAGCTACATAGGCATGAATGAAAATCAGCAGAACACACCAGCATCAAGATGTATAATTTTTTATTGATAATTCAAAAAAAATATCCCTTACAAGTATATCAACAAATATAAATATGGACTTCTGCTGAATCCATCAAAGTGTGTATTTTGTTGTTTGTTATTTTTCTAAAAATATTTAGTTATTTAGTTCTGTATTTTATAATACAATAGCTCATCAATTAGTTAATAATATATGAAACACTTAAGCTGTATATTTATTTTATATTACTTTTATAACAGAGGACATTCATATTTATTATGTGCTTATATTAAATTGTTCCTTTTGACCCTCCACACTTCTCAGTGGTCACATGACCAAGAATCTGAAAATCAACTTGTGACGCCTTGATCGGTGTCTCATGAATCCTCGGAGGGTCCTAACCCTAAACTTTGGAGACCCTGCTATACAAGACCATTACTCTATTGTAGGACTGTAGGACCAAGTTGAAGTACTTTCTGTTTGTTCTTATATATTATATATATATGTATATTGTTTAAAATGCTTGACTGCATTCTATCCCAGAAAAATAAAAAGTGGTTGTGCTGCACTGGGAGAAGCACATAAATTCTTCACAGGAGCTCTGTATTTTAGTTCTAGTGAAATATGAGATGTCTCAGCCAGTAAGAACTTTGTATCCATAGCCTGAGTCACATAACTAGCTCCTTAGTTCTTGCTAAGCATTTATAATCCTTTAGGCTTAAAACTTTTAATGGTCTTTTTGTTTTTGAAGGTCTTTGTGGTTCTCTTATTGTACAATTTAACAAATTTCTAATGCGATTTACAGAAGAATATTGTGGTAGGAATTTAATAAATTCGGAATCTTAAAATCCACAAAATAACATGCAACATTGATAGGAGCAAGATAATGCTAGTATTAGCATGTCAACATCAGTATTTCTTTATCTGGGCCACATACAAGGCAGATTTTATCAGTCATTGTTTCCAAAATCATATTATTAATTTAAAGTTCCTATCTAGGCTATGGATCAAATCTGTCCATTAAAAGCTTAACATGTCTAAAAGTCAGCTTAATCGGTTTTTAGACACTTTTAAATTCTTTAACAATTGGTAGATTTACCCATGAGTTTACTGTATGATATTTCAACCAAAGAGAATATCACTAAAGTGCAGCTTCCAAAAGGTAGCTGAATGAAACATACTTTAAACATTTACCAGCATTTAAGAGTTGTGATTATAGATGACTTCCTAAACAAAGAACATGTCGTAAAATATATTATTATATGCAAATGAATTACACCTTATCTGCAGACATGGAAGATGTTTGAAATGCAGGTGGTCTTAGAGCACCAACCAAAAAGGTTCCCGTCCTATTTATAAGACTGCATTAAATCCTTTTTGTTCAGTTCAAAATAGACTTAGAAAAATGATACACATTAGAAGTAGCAACATGCATTGTAACTTTAAATACATTTAATTTGAACTATGTTTTAAAGAAATCCTTAGTGTGTCTTTGTCCACAAAGTGTCTGTTCAGTGTTAAACACTTTCTTTTACTTGTGTGTCTTTCTGTGGGTGGAAGGTAACTGTTTGACTTGTGAGTTTGATGTTTTTTTTTAATTAAAATACAATTAGCCTCCCTCTACCACAGCAGGGAGGCTCGACACCACTCACACATGTACACGCACACATTGTGCAAAGACAAAGAGGGCTGTCAAGCAAAGTGTCCTAATTCAAAATCACACAATACACAGTCAAATGTTTCCAATGCCCCAAAAACACACACACACACACACACAGGACGGACCTAGACTGCTGAAAAGCAACTTCACTTGATCGATCTCTATGGCAACTGGACACTGTCAGAACCAGTAAAACCAGCAAAGACGCTTTCACAACATGAAAATCTAACTTATTTTCTTTATCCTTACATTTAATCATTCTTATTTCATCTCAGTGAATCAATATTGATAGGAAAATTGTTTATTTTTTAACTTTATTTAACTAAGAAATTGTATTTTCTATGAGACTAAGGGGATCCTGATGCTTTATTACTTTTCAGTGTAGACATTTCTGCCGACCTGGAAGGCTTTATAAATACCTGTTTCCCTCAGAATGCAGGGAAAGTGCAATATTAGTGTCAAAGTGATGGAAAATGTCTAAAACTAAATCCACAATGGATCTCCCCTCCATAACCTGTGCAGACACATTGTGCTGTCAAAGCATCAAAGGCCCAGATCCCCGATGCTTCAGGCGACAGGCGTCTTCTCCAGGTGAACAAGTTCAAACACTCAGAAATAACTGGACTTGGAGGACTCTCACTTCCTGTCTACCCTCCCAGAAGAATGTAGCAGAGCTCAGAGAGGTCAGTTTGTATTTCTGTACTGGCTCAGAACTAGGTGTGTTACATAAAGGAGGGGTTCGTTCCACTTTTTCCTCCAACTTTGTGTCATAAAAAAGATACAGGCAGATGAGGTCTTGTTCTGGATTTCCAATCTGTTTGACAATACAGTGGTAATTGGTTTAGATCACATGCCTTGCACATTGTTTTCAGTTGTGCACATATAATTTCAGTTTCTAATTGCCTCAATATATTTTATGAAGTTGTTTTTCAAACATGCTCAAACAATTTTGCTGTATTTCTCAAAGAGTGGAACCAGTAATTCCCACTAGAGGGCAGCCCACAAGGAAACTACTAATGTTAGAAAAGAAATAGTTCATCTTAAATGTTTTTGTCATACTCTGAAACTGATTATTTTGGATGCTTTTTTTTCATTAAATTACCCACTTCACCTAGAAAATGGTTTGAGTTTGCCTATCGCGAAAATAATGAACAGATCCATTGGCAAATGTTTACCCAAATCAAGAATCCTTTTGCCTCTGTTTCCCCCCAAAATGCTTGGGATACACAAGAAAAAAAACACCAACCATAAAACCGACATACAGGACTCAATGTATGAGTTGTGTGGTTAAGAAGCAGCTGGTGCTGCTTCACCAGCGCAAAAAGCAGTCTTGTTATGTTATGTAAATAGCACAGAAACAAGCCTCAAAACTGACTGAGCAAAGTGATTCAGAGTAAAGCAATTAACAGTCAATAATACGTCCAAAACCTTACATTTGGAGAGAAATCTACAATGTCTATGAAGAATACTGAGCCATCCCTACTGTGAAATCATGAGATGGGTTGCTGATGCTTGAGTGTGAGCTTAAAGTTTGTGATTTCTTTAAATTCAAAGAGAAGTTGAAAAGAAATGATGGAAAGGGAATTGCAGCAAATTATATAAAAATACTAAATAAATTATAAATAATAATAATAATAATAATAATAATAATAATAATAATAATAATAACAATAATAGTTAATAATTAATGATAATAATAATAATAATTTATAATTTATAATAATTATAAATAATAAATGCATTATATAAAAATAATTATATAAAAAT
>JAUZNJ010071495.1:0-25627 GCA_034780135.1 Jordanella pulchra
CCATCCATCCATCCATCCATCCATCCATCCATCCATCCATCCATCCATCCATCCATCCATCCATCCATCCATTCAGGGTTTGATAGCTTCTCTTACTGTCTGCTGAAGTAAGCTCCATGTCCCCAACAACTGTTAAGTATAGTAATAGCTTTCTAGAACTGACCAATGAACTTATTGGCCATTGTAGTTTTGAATGTAACACCTTTGGTGCTAACTAATATTAGCAAGGTCTAACACACATGCTGTTTGTACAGTAGCTCTTCGACTTCAGTTTTAAGTGAGTATTGCCATAAAAAGCGTAATTGGAGGTACTCCTTATATTTCCCATCTAATTTTTAAACAATAATCCGCTAAATTAATATCTATTCTGTAAGCGGATGGATACGTACAGCTTTCTGTAAGGCTGGTGAGCTGTAGAGCACAGACATGTGGATTATTGTTCACTCAGTCAAAGGAAAACATGGATAAATAACCTGTTTTCAACTTTTCATAAGACGGCCATCGATGTTTTCATTTATCATGAGTTGAAGGAGTCAATGTTGTATGAAAAAAGAAAGAGAGTTGGCATGAATATCTAGTAAAGACGACTGGGTAATTAGCTGCTATAAAGGTGCAATTCCTTTTTAGAGCAGACTGGAAACACCTGCTTCTTTTTGTGCCATGTGAGCGAAAGTGGCTTTGCTTAGACTAGGACTAGTCATCTAAAGAAACGTTTTGTGTCACAATAAGAGACGAAAAAAGGCTTCTACCTCAGGCGCAGATGGTCTTTTGCTCCTGTGACCGTGGCCACAGTACCCTGTCCTGCAGTCAAGACTGCCCTGACACAATGTCCATGCTTGTCCAAATATCAGAACTATTTTTGGCAAAAGGGCTGAAAGAGTTCCCAGATATGTGGCATCTGGAATGACTCACTTTTTCTGTGTATTTTATTTCAAAATTGTATCCCCCCTGTTTGTGAATTTCATGTTTATGTCCAGTTGATCGTACTTTGAATCCAGTTTCTGTTCTGTGACGGCTGGCTGGGGGTCTGCGTCAGGAGGCACCACTCTTGTTTGAAAGCAGCTCTTTGACTGCAGGAAACCTGCTTGCTTTTTTTTCGGCTGAAAGGCTAAAAATATCACAAAAAAGAGCTTGTTGTGTTTTGCAGATGTTATCCTGGGAAGTTAAAGGTGTCCCTCTGCTGGGAGGGGGTGGGGGGGTGTCGTGCTGCGCACAGGGACAGGAAAAGGAAAATAGACGATAGTCTGTTTCCACAATCTGTCTACAGGGACATTCACATGAGTTTGTTAGAGAGTAAGGCTTCTCTCCGTAGGGTTCAGGGGACTGTTTACCACTTGTGTCACTCCTGTGGAAACGTGTGCAGGCCCCGGCCGGTGGAGGATGAGTGATCACATGTTGTGTGCTGCTGGAGATTTTTTCAGGAAGTCAAGGATCCAGGGTTGGTAGAGCAGGATGCTTGAAGGTAAAATATTTTATCCTGCTTCAGAAGTCCTTATCCTTTGCTGTCCTACTGTGGTTTATTTTTAGGCTGCAGCAGCAATCGACAAAACAGAAATATTTTTTGGCGCTCCACTCAGATGTCCAATGTTATAACCGAGGAAGGGCAGTGAGAGTAATCTCCATCCTGGGGACTAAGCTCTGTGGTACAGGTTGTTTTTAGAGGCTTTTCCAGCTGTTTCTTTCTTACGATGCTCCACAAAGCTGTAAACTTCTTCCATTCTGATTTCCCCTGAAGGATGCACCAGTCAACATGAGGGGCTGCTTCTAGCAACACACATTCTAAACTCAGTCACATAGAAGTCTTACAGAACCAAAGAAGTTAGAGTATATTTACAAAGATCTGCTGTTCGGGTTGTATTCCTGTTCTTAGAGGTTGAGTCTATTGATCTCTAGCTTACACTCATGTGTAACTTAAAGAGAACTAAACTGTTAGTTAACTTGATGCCTTTAATAAACTAAATGTCCTTGGCTGATTTCTTCTCTTAAAGCTAAAATCAAATCAGCTACTGAAAAGTAGATGTGAAGTTGAGATTTTCTAATTGCTTCAGCATCTAAATATAGTAGTTATTATCAAAAACTGGAAACATTACCTGATGGTTGAGTCCAAGGACACAATCATCCATAACAGACTTCTATTAAAAGCTTAGAAAAATCCCACCAAGCAACTTTACAGTGATATGTTTAGCCTTCCTGTTATGACCTAAGGGCATCCATAGGTCAGTTCTCTCCTTTACTAATTCAATGAAATGCTGCAAAGGCTGAGTTATTATTATTATCCTTAAATAATATCTTGTTGTGGTGTCACTTGTGGGAAAACAATTGAAGAAGAAGACCAAAACTGTATAAAGATTACATTAGAAAAATAAAATAATGATCCTCCTCAGACAATCTCTCTGTTTAGTGTAGCAACTTAGAACTTTGAGCCAGTCTGACTGTTTTGTCTCTGTGCCTTGAGATGACATGTTTTGAATTGGTGCTAAATAAATAAACTGAATTGAATTGTGCATCACAATATTTTTCTTACTCACAATTTTTCCAATTTAACACAATTTACTCTTAAGTGTGCTGTATGATCAAAAGTTAACTTTATTAATGTTTTCAGTTAAATTGTAGTTGTATTATCAGAGCTCAAAGTGGGATGATATACTCTACCATAAATCAATTCTTATAACTTCTTTATTTGATTTAGAGTACATTATTAGAAATCTAAAAACTAGGTGTGAAGAAACTAACACAAGTCCAAGTTTTAAAAAACGTTCCTTTTTCCAAACTTAACTCCATGTTATTTGGTCCTGATGCAAAATGTAAATAAAACTCTAAACGCTGCATAGTGGAATATCTAAATTATGGATAACCAGCCTAAAAATTCCTGACTTTTGTTCAAGTTCTTTAAAAATTTGAAACAAACTGTTGAGTTTTATACCTTTAAGAAGCTAAGAACCAGGTGATATCGAACATCATTTCTGCTGTGGAACAGCAAATGCCAATAGTTTTCTCCTTGTCTTTTGCTCTCTATGATTTATTATTTCTAATGTTTACATTTTAAACCACCATTTAAAGATGTTGTAAACCTTATCAGGACTAATTTACCAGAGTCACACTAACTGCATGTTACTAGGAATCCAGAAGATGGCTTTCAGCTTGTTAGAAAATGGTCTAATGTTTTAATTTTGCTACATCTAATCACAGCTCTAAAGCAATCATAATAAGCCACATAATCTCCCTGTATAGTAATGGTCCAAAGCACTTAATGAGTTTCCTATTATATATTTTATTATTCTGGAAGGGCTTCATGTTTGTTGAAAAAGGAGCTAATTCCCTGAAATGAAACTAAATAAAGGAAACTTGTGCATTAAGTTTTTGTTTTTTTGTTTTTTATGTTTAAAACAAGGTTAGCTTAACTTAAAAAAAAAAACATATTTAGTTTGGTATTTAGCAGAGTCGGAAATGGAGGTTCTAGTGGGAACCTTAACCGCATTCAGTTGCATAAAATAAAAAGCGGTTTCACTCTGCAATCGGCCTACATGAACCAGCGTGGAGCAACTTTACAGCACCTTATAGAGGGCTCAGTGGCTAAGACGTGTATCACTGTCTGACCATGATTGCATGTGGTTGGATTATATAGTGATCTTGATTGTGTCTGAAGCAGGAAGAATGCTGCCAGCCTCTCCTCTGTGTGTTTATGTCTCAGCCCACATCTGCGGCTCAGCTGACAGTAACTGCTTGTTTTTTTTAAACTCACCACAGCCCCATGAGGAAACTAATGCCCATGCTTTTGGACACTTCATAAAATGATTGCAAAACTGTAAAGAAGTATTGAAGAAGCTGATTACGTACTCCATGGAAATGGATCCATTCTGTAAGATGGTTCCCTTTGCTTTATCTGAAGAAAGGCTGAACTAATTGGTAATCTGCTCCATGCATGATTTAACCAGTGATAGCTGATGGAACAAGGCTCACTCATTTGGAAGGTTGAGAACCACTACTTTAGACTGAATCCATAGCCAAAGGATGTCAGAATTGTTTTTCTGGAAACTTTTTTTTCTTTTTAGATTTTATCCACCACATTCTGCTGGTTTTAATTTCACTTTAGAATTAAATTAAGGAATGTTGTTTAGCTTTTCTGTCGTTATTTACAAAGGGAGCAAAAGGCCATGTCAGAAGGTGTGATTGAGAGAAACCTCAGCTTCTGACTGCCACCCAGTCCTCTCCCTCATGGTGGTCGGGTTCTGCCTCAAGTGGAGGAGTTCAAGTATCTTGGGGTCCTGTTCACGAGTTAGGGGAGAATGGAGCGGGAGGTCGATAGACGGATCGTCTGCATTATAGCAGAGGCTGCTCTAATGGTAAAGAGAGAGTTGAACAAAAAGGCAAAGCTCTCAATTTACCATTTGATCTATTTTTCTACCCTCACCTATAGTCCTGAATTCTGGATCGTGACCAAAAGAACGAGATCCTGACACAAGCGGCTGAAATGAGCTTTCCCCGCGGGGTGGCTGGGCTCTCCCTTAGAGATAAGAACTTGGTCATTCTGTAGAGTAGCTGAGAATAGAGCTGCTTCTCCATCTCACCAAAGGAGTCAGCTGAGGTAGCCCAGAAATTCTATCAGATGCACTCTAGACACCTCCCTAGGGAGGTGTTCCAGGCATGTCCCATTGGGAGGAGGCTCAGGGGAAGAACCAGACACGCTGGAGGGGCTATGTTTCTCATCTGGCCTGGGAGCACCTCGGGCTTTCCCCAGCAGAGGTGGAGGAGGTGACTGCTGGAGTCTCTGGGAGTCTCTGCTGAGACAGCTGCCCCTGCGACCCGGTCCCGGATAAACCAGCAGACAACGAATAGGAATACATTTTAAATTGTTTTAGCAAGTAGAGCTGCATAGGTAAGAGTTTGCAGCATTTCATAAATAGCTATCTCTGTGTGTATTCTTAAGAAGATAGAAATCCATTTCCAAAACTTTGATTTTCCGAATAGAAACTTTGGGTTAGGGTAAATATGGAGACAGATATGGACAGACAGAAGCCAAAAGCTCAAAAGGTTAAAGCTTTCTCTTATCAATTCCTACTCGTTAGTACCCTGAATATCTGCAAACATGTTCAAACATGGCATAAAATACTGCATTTTTAGTTTCTTACACTGCTGTGACTTTATTTTAAACACCCCAATAATACCAAAATGCTAACAGAACATAATTTCATTCATTATTTACATCAAAGATTGCATTTGTCGCTGTTGTGCTAATTATTGATGGATTCAAAAATCCAGAAGACATGACATTTTTTTATTACAGGTTAATCAGGGCAGCTCAAGCTTGGAAATGGAAAAACACCACTGCTTTCCATGGGAACTGTATTGGTATTACATAAACTAGTGTTTGTGAGTCTTGTTACATGGTCACTAATATTATACTTTGAGATGGCACAAAATACGTATAATCATTAAACATCTTCTGCTAAAATTGGTTCAGTGAACTAAGCTGAAATGTGAACAAATGCATGTGCAGGAATCCATTCAGGCCTGATGTGTTGATGTAACTTATGTTGAAACACTGTGGCTTCATTCAAAAATAAATCAATACCACCCAGTAAAAATCATCGCAGTTTAGCTTTACTTTGGATTAATCTAACAATAAGACATTTTGGGGTAAAGCTGAAGTCAGTGTATTTGTTGAAGTCTGTCTTGGTTGTTACTGTTATTTTCTGAATTTAATGATTATATCACATGACCATTTCAGATGGCGTAATTGGGATCAGGCCCCTGGGCCACCCACTGTGTACATCTCCACCATCCAGGGTGCTGTGGTCAAAGTACACTTGTAATGAAGTGTGCCAGACACCGCTGAGCACAGCTGGGTTAGGTGAGGTGATACCAGGCAGGCAGCTGCCCAAACACACTTCATTCCCAGAACACATTTAGAAAAGCCAGGATAATGGAAAAAGCTCCAAAACAGTCCAGTCTTACTGTTACTAAGGAAAAGCAGTAATGGTGCCTGGTAAAAAAGGATGGATGGATGGATGGATGGATGGATGGATGGATGGATGGATGGATGGATGGATGGATGGATGGATGGATGGATAATTATCTGTGTTTTTTAATCTGGCTTAGAGTTTATCAGCAGTTTTAACCTTGATTTTGATTCTAATTTAGCACAAAAGGCAGATTTGTAGATTTGAGAAAGGGAGATTACCATACTTTTTGTTACACCTGTACCCCTTTAGTAAAAGTATCACAAGAAAATAAAGACATCCAGCTCATGTCCAACTGGAAACATGTTATGCATGTCTAAATCACAGGATTTCCTGCAGACCAACAGTCCAGGAACCCACTCTGTCTCTTTCACTTGTTGAAGGTTTCTGATTCTAGCTTTGACTTGTTTCCCTGGAGGACCGATGCCGTCATCTCCTGTAGGGCTGTAGGGCATTTCCGTTCTTCTGGGTCACAGTGAGGGAGCTGGAGTCTTTTCAGGAGTTGTGTAAGAAAATGTACGGTACCAACAGACTCTTCCACCTGAGTTTTGGATATCTGTAGCTCCACCAGTGTTACTACTTGGCTAATTTAGCTTGACCACATGTTTTGGTTTATATACAGTTGTGTTATCATTTTTCAGATGAGTGGAAATATTTTGTACAGAAGGTGGAATATGGAGGCTATTCCCAGAGTTCTTGTGGTTCTGAAACGCCCTTCCAAAGAGTCCCAGCTATAAACCTCTGGATTGTTTGTAGATGATGCTCTATGTTCATTCATGCGGTTTTAGAGCGAAGGGGCTTAAATTTAAATGAAAGTTACATTTATCAGACATTTTTGTGAAAATGTTTGAGAAGTCATGTTTCAGTTTCTTTCCACGTCATGACTGTGCTGCATGTTAATCTGCAACATACATACAGTTCAGTTTGCAGTTGTAACAGCATCAAATTTGACACTGTTGATTAGATACTCCCTAATTGTAGGTGAGTTTGGCCTAGGGTTAAAGGATTATAATGCCCTGTTCATGTTTATGAATGCTCTCAACCTGGAGTGTCGGCCAGAACACCACTTAGGCCAGGATTCAGCTCAGGAACCCATGTTAGGATGAGGTGAAGCAGATGGAATAATGAGGACACGAAGGCATGATCACTTTAACTGTTATGTATTCCAAACTGTATTACAGATCTTGATCCAACTGAACATGGATGACCATGAATATGTGTTTTAGTGTTTCTGGGTGAGTGTGTGGTTTCCTACAATAAACAAAAATACAGAAAATAAGTTCAATGTGTCATGTTATCATATATTACGCAATGCTGCTATACCTTAGATAAACTGAGAAAAAAATAAATAAAACCTAAATACACTCACCCTCTAAATCAGTATTAATAAGCAAACTAAGCCAAGTTAACTTATTACTACGCCTCTGCGCCCGCCAAGTAGACATGTATGTTCATCACAATGCGTTCCAATACACATATAAAGCAGATAGCTCAGACTTAGCAACAGGTAAAATAGGAGCAAACAAAAAACTTTGAATCACATATATCCTACGAGTTTCTTCCCCGTGTTAGCACAGTGGTCCAGCTACCAAACTTCCCAACCAAATATCAACCACGCTGGTTAGGGCAATGTTGACGTCATCACTCCCCTAACTATGGTTTGCCTTAAGGGACAAAAGTAACTCTGAATAGAGAACACATAATACAAACAGGAGTACTCAACATCCATCTTAAACCATTTAAGGGTTTCTTTGAACACTAATCTCCAGAGGATAGGCTCTGCCTATCAACCTGACAAACATGTCCTTCCTGTATTTTGTTTCCTTTGCTGCTCTTTTCCCATATTATATATTATCAAATGGACTCCTGGCTGTTGCTTTTCAAGTTAGTTCTGCCGTTTATGTACACAATCTGGTATAAAGAAACAAAGAGGGGCTGTGCAAGAATGAGTGCATCACATGCACTGTTGTCTGCACCGAAGCACATGCTTCTCACATGTGAACATGTCCATTTCTAATTTTCTTGCATTGTTTGGATCTCTTTCAGCTGTCAGATCAGAGCACCCTTTTACCTATACCAATCTATTTATACTCTTTCTGACTCATGGGTGAAATCACTCACACAAAAACTCACACAGAATGGAATTAAACGAGGGCATGGGCAGGAACCACGAGGATGATTACTGGAAGACAGTTGCACAACCAGAGGAGAAGTTCAAGAGGCAAACTTAGCAGAGACCTGATGCTCTTATTGTTATGCACATACAAAGCTTTCATGCACAGAGAAAAGTGCAACCAGGTTAGTCATACAAACAGGTTAGAGCTGGCCTCTTGGAGCTCATGTCATAATTACAGTCCACAATGTCACTCATGCATAATGTTTTTGCTTTGGTTCTGTAGTTAGACATCTGCTCAGTCAAACTGAGATGAAGGTCAGAATAGAATTCTTTGAGTGTGTCTGTGAGCAGGTATCCCCATATTGCTTCACTCTAAGCCAGTATCAGGTGTCTGGACTCAGTCACTCAGCAACAGTGTGTGTATGTGTGTTGTTCAACAGGTTGGGAAGGGAGAACCCCACATCTTTAAGGAAAAGACATTTAAGAAGAAACGGCAATGCAGCGTGTGTCGACAGAACATCGACAATGTGGGCTCATTCTGCAGAGGTAGGAGGCTTATTCTGATGATGTTAGGCAGTGAATTAGATGAGACAAACAACCTTTACCAAGAAATAGACATTGAAGTTTATAGCAACTGCAACCATTTGATGGGAGAGTTTAAATGTTAAGATGAAGAAAATATATTTCTATTTAAACCTGGTTAAAAATACGATTTTCTTGTCTTTCTTGCTATATGGACATTTTTCAGGTTGCAAAACAGCTACCCACAGGAAGTGTGAGGGCAAGGTAAGGATCATCCCTTCAGAATGGCACACTGGTTAAAGACTGGTTAAAGAAACTTACATAGGGTAAATTTTGCACACATGAATCTTGGGATTTCAAGCATTTCATTTGCAGTCAGAAATTGACATCCATTCACTGTGGGTATGGAGATCCTATAGTGGATTTATTTTAGAGTACAGTTTCTGACACCCTAATAGGCTAAGCAGCCATGACCTTGTTGCCTTTCTCTAACCACCAGGGGGTCAAAAGTCTACATACATTGGCACATTTATTTCAAAATGCACTCAACCAAATAACTACCAATTACTCTCTATATAGTTTTCAATAGGATTATCACAATACCAACATTGTATTATCAGTACTGGTACCAACATGTATTTCTATACTTTTCAATACTTTTTCAAAAAAAGAGAAAACAAAATATATCATTACTAACTTTATCTTAATTTAAAAATCTTAGAACATTAATATATCAATCAGTAAATAAAACGTAAGACTTTTTCTAATGCACACAATTTAAACATAAACATGTCACCCAATCTGGACATTTTAGCATGAGGTTCAGGCAGAGACAGGGGGATAAATATCAACACTGGCAAGCAAACAACACTATGGGCACTCTAAATATACTTAGAACTACTAATGAACTTTATAAAACATTTTCATTACTTTGCATGCTTCACCCAAACCCACATTAAATACATCTATTTAGTGCGAACCAAAAGTGCAATGTTTTGATATTATTGATTCGGAGATCAAAGTAATATACATTATATATAATATATATAATATATTGCTGAAATAAAGAGGTGCTGATATGATGAAAATAGCTTCTGTAATGAGAAAAAAGATTAAATATTTATCAAGTTCTGATGTGACGACATCATCTCAAACTGCAAAAGCAGAGGGGAAAAACTGCTCTCTCTCCTCAAGCAGATTCCTTTTAGTGCAACAACGGTTTAGTAAAAAGAAAAAAAAAAAGAAGATTAATATCCTGTAGGGTCTGCGATATACAGTGGAACACCATCAACTCTGATTACTGACTAAAAACAGTAAAATGACTATGCTTTTACATGATGGTGTTCCCAAAGTTTCCAACAACACAGACAAAAGATACTTGTTCATTTTCTTAAAAAGAAGTCACTACAGGGATATTGTAAAATTTTACCAGAAGATTATAAATATATGTTGCTAAGCTACAGACACAATGCCTAAATGCATTTGTGGCAATAACTGGTGATTTTCGAGAAATCGAGAGCTTTGTCTTTTCACTCAGCTCTCTCTTCACCACAACAGATTGGCATTATAGCAGAAGCCGCATCGATCTGCCTATCGAACTCCTGCTCCATTCTCCCCTCACTAATGAACAGGACCCCAAGGTACTTAAACTCCTCCACTGGAGGCAGGAACTCTCCTGTCACTTGTACAGAGACTGGATAGCCCCTAGTAAAGGGCCCCCGACTCTGTACTGCTGAAGCGCCCACAGGGCAGCCTGAGAGACACCATTGATTGCCTTCTCCAGGTCCTCAAAACACATGTGGACCGGTTGGGGAACCTCCCGTGAACTCTCATCAACCCTGCAGAGAGTATAGAGCTGGTCCACTGTTCCACAGCCAGGTGTCACTTTTGTATCCCACATGGTCCTAACGCTATACTAGTTTGACATTAAAGGCCAGGAGAATATATATTTTTTATTTTCAGTAGAAAGTGAGAGTGAGTGATCTTAAACATTGTCTCACTGGACTGTGGCAAAATGAGAGTTAATATTCTATTTAATATTTTGTTACTTATGATGTAGCTTCACATGCCTACTAAAACTTATATTCACTTTCAGATGCCCTTAAAGCAGGTGGAAATCCCCAGTGTTTGGTTGACTTGAGGGGGCTGTCACTGGGGATTCCCAGTGCTAATGCCTACTGGTATGAAAGGATCTGCTGCCAGGAACAACTACAGAATATTTAAAAATAGGATCATAATTCTGGTAAACTGGCTAGGATGAAGTTTTGAGGTAGACATTCACACTGAAAAACATCTTAAAATCCCTTATTTTCCAAATCATCACAGCAAATATAATAAAGCAACCATCTCCATTGCATCTGCCATTGTACACAAGAGCCCTGCAACACATGTCAGATGCATGTGCATACACTTTGCTCAATGCAAGAAAAGTTCTCAACACATGTCTGGCTTAAATGTCGACAGTTATCCAAGATAAAGTGCTGGACCCTTTTGAGTGTCAGAAAATCTGCAGTTTAAATTAAGCATTAGTCTTCCCTGCATGCAACTGTTTCACTACAAGGGGAACAAAAACAGTCATCATGCTCATACCACCATGCTTGTAGGCTGGTATAGTTAGTTTAGTTCTAAGAGCATGACCTTGTCTCATCGAAACATTTTCATTGTTGGAGCCAGATAGCCCAATCGTTATTAACAAAAATTCATTCATTAAGACATCCAACTTGTCTAAAAGGGTATTTGCAACAAAAGCATAGGAGGTTTTGTACTTCAGAAAGCTTGAGCTGATATCTTTAGATCTGCAGTGCTTTCCAATTAACAAATAACTCAAAAAGACCTTCCCTGCATTTATTTTTTTCCCTGTAGGTCATCACTAAGTTTCATGGACCTTCTCTTTGCTTTCAGTACTTGGCAGTGTAAACATTGGAGTCTTACAGATTTTTTTTTTCATTTAAAAGATATGGTAGGAGTCATGTTTAAGGTTTTTATAGACTTAAATCAGTTGGAATTTGCATAAATGTATAAATATTAGGTAAGTTTTAAAACGTTAATGCATAACTGTACTGAGAACCTTCACCGATACATATCTATGTAGTTCAGATTAAAAACTAAATACATTTCATTTACAGTATAAACTTCTAATGTTAAGTCATCAACATTGCATGTTGCTTGATCATATTGCCAATTACCATGACTTGGATGACTGAGAATCTTCAAAGATATGTTCACCAATTAACTGCACTTATACTTTAGTATCTTGTTGCGAATAAAAATCTTTTGGTTCTTTGGCGATAAACTGGTTTAGACAAGATATAACACCTTAAGGTGGTGTACAGCATCACAAGATATTATCCATATAAATGAATGTTTGGAGACTCACCAAAGAGACGCTGCACTATAAAGGAAATGTCTAGGCATAATCTTTGCAAATGAGTACCCTAAGGGCTGTCTCACAAGAACACTGGGACAGAGTAAACACTGTGGGAGGGAACAAATGTGATGTCACTTCCAACCACATTCACCCCTCTAATTCACTGTTAACCTAAATGTAAACACTCTTATTCACCCTGATGCATTTGAACTGCTCAGAGAAAGATGTATTTTCTAACATTTAGGTACTATATAGAATTACACCTTGGGATAGTTAAGTAAATAGTGATTATTGGGGTGAGGTGTGAAACAACAAATGACAGAAGCTCTTCAAGTTTAGAAGTCTCAAGAGCTCTGCTAGTAAAAAAGGCTGCTCAGCTGCATTCCTCAGAAAAAGGTAGGAGCCTGTCTCCAACCCCACACCACTGCTCCTGTGAAAGAGCCATTGATGGAGAGATGGTATAATGAATAGACAGAGGGATGCAGGAGGGAAGAATGCCAGCCATGGCAGCATAAACCCAAAGCTTTGGCGAGCAGCAGGCGAAGGATTGAGAGCCAAAGGTGAAGGCATGTGGTAAGGACGTCCTCCAATGCTCCCTGAGGACAAAGTCAGGGATCTCTGAGACAGCATATGGATTCAAAAGTAAAGCAGGTTTAAGGTATAGATCCATACAGACAGAGAAGAAAATACTTTATTCAGATTATAATGCATTTAGCTTAGAACTCTTGAAGCAAATTCATTGACCAAAAAACAACAATCATTAATGTCATACAAAACCCCATCAAAGAAAAGTATTCATAACTCCTAAACCTTTTAGTTTTGTTGACAGTCCAGCCACAAACCCCAATGAGAGATGTGACATGCAGCTTTAATCAGCTCAACATGGTCAACAGTAACTCTGGAGAAGCTGCAGAGATTCACTGTTCAGGAGGGATGATTTATTTCACTTTACAAATCTGATATTTATAGAAAAGTGGTAAATATACAGCCTGAGATACAGTTTAGTGGAATGGATCAACACATGTCTGCATGATAAAAAGGCCTAGTAAAAGCACAGAGCAAACTGCAAAGTTGTAGCTAGACTCAGCTGGGATGAGAGACAATCTCAGTCCCATCTGACTGAGACTTGGGTACGTCTAAAACTGGACAAACATTTCAGTCTTTAGATTGCAGCTACTCATTGCAGCTTTAACTGCAGCAGTTTGTTCTGCTGAGTAACACATGGTGACTAAAAAAAATAAATCCATGCCGCAACTTACAGATTTTGATTCAAAGAATTTTTTTAAGTATTATAGTATTTACCCCAAAATATACAATAACACACTACTTTTTTTTAGTCTCTCACACAAAATAACATACATTGAAGTTTGTGGTTGAGACATGACCAGATGGGAAAAGGTCCAATAGCTATAAATACTATGGCATTTTCCCATATTATGCAAAATTCAAATTCTAATCATATATGTCCAGAAGCCAGTGTATGAAATTCACAAATAAAAAAAAAAAACAACTTTCCCCTGCTTTCTTCACCTCTTAGCTAATGTGTACTTAAAACGCACTGTTTGAAAAGCATTCCCCTGATGATGTCATGTGGGGAAATAAGCTGTCCAGAGTGACCTGTAACCCATCAGTCAAGCCACGGGCTTCATCTAATATATTATTCTGTGCTCCTAGGCTTTCTTTGCAAACTCTGACTGGTTGTCATAGTTGCAGGTTGTGAGGGTGTGAGGATCAGGGCGTGGAAAGCCAGAACAGCTCATTCAGAGGAGGGCTGAATTAGGAGATCTTTTGTAAAGGCTGTCTGTCCAATCTGAGAGGAATTTTCTTGCATAACTGGCAAAAACATTCTCTAGGGGACTTATTGTTAATATTCTTTTTATTTTCAAATGCAGAATAATATGGGACTTTAAGGTTAATTCCAAATTAAGATTTAGCTTTGGAGAGAAAGACAAGGATGTTATGTGAGCTGGTGGTCTGGGAGAAACAGAGATATTCATCGTTGCTGCCCAGGAAGGGAGAGGTCAGATAATCAGGCTGTAGAAGCATGGCTGCCATGTCCGTTTTGGCTGTTACTTAACCTTGCATGATTTGGCAATATGGGTAATGATGGAGAAGGGATGGTGCTGCATTTTAAAACCGGTAATTCAAGGTTCTTTTGCTTTTAAAATTATTTTTACCCTCAACTGTAAGTGTATGAAAACACATGTGGTCTGTGATATAATTTGTCTCTCCTCAGACTTTTATTCATGTCTATTCCTGGCGCGTTTTGCTGAAAGCTTGATGACAAATAGTCTCATTACTACACTGGTTAGCATCCTGTCTGTATATCTGCTCGATCTGTTTGAAACCACTGACATTAGACACATACCGGTGATGCATATTAAAGTATGTGATACCATTTATAGACTTTCCTGTCTTTTTTTGTACTATAATACCAGCTGCTTCCAGTTGACCCTTCTCTGTTCTATTAAAACACACAAGCTCTCACACTGACACCAACAGAATGCTGTAAACAGTTCTATTTCTCTTAGAGAATAGTTTCCCCTGTATCTTTGATCCCAAATGGAAAATGTAGTCCACAGGGAGCAGACGAGGGGGTGGTAGGAAGACTGACTGAGGTCCCAGTGGCAGAGGAGGATGGGGGAGGACCCATAGAGGAACAGTGGGAAGAGGAAGGATTAAAATACGTGAAATTCAGCCCATGACGACTTGACTGGCCTGTCTAATTAAGCATGAAGAGGCATTTCCGCTGCTCAGGGAAAAAAAACAACTTTCTTAGTATCTGCTGAAGTTAAAGTCTGAGTGATTAAAATATAACTGGATCTGTTTGGTTCGGAGGAATTGATTACGTGTAATACTCTGCCTTTTACAGCCGGATTTAATATCACTTGGGGTAGTGGGTAAAATTTCCCAAGAAAATTGGGAAACCCCTACATGAGTTGTCACAGATTCATTTCCTGAAAATAGATTGAACGAGATTCTGATGGTTTGACAATCTTGACGAAGGTGTTAATTTGAAATGAGGCTGTTTGATGTAGGGGGAAATTCTAATCAGTCATTTTGGTCAAAAGTCTCATCCATTTAAAATGAACAGAATGCTGTATCTGTATGTGGATGGACGGACAGACGGATGTTCCCACTTAAGGGAACTTTTTTTATTTACCTGCTGTTCATTTTACTCTTTTAACGTTTTATACTCTTGTAGTTTTGACCTGCTTTTTGTTGGTATTAAATAGCCCAGTCTACTATTGGCTTGTACTGATCACTAATGACAACCTAGGTCACTCTCTGGAGCTCAATGAATTCCAGTGAGGTACTAGAGAAGATGCCACCTGTGCAGTAAGTCTAGACCAGAGTTTTTTAAACATGGTCTTCAACCCGTCTCAAGGCATTAAATCTGCTCTGTATGAATTATTCCACAGTCCATTCTTTGTGATATAATGGCAAAGTGGTAGGCTATGCTTTATCACATAGCTTGGCCAGAAGATTCTCTAGAACAAAGTGCGTAGAGGTTCTAAACTTTCTGCAGGGTCAAATCATTTTAAATCAAATCATTTTTTCATTTCTACAGCCTTCCAAACTTTATGTTTCTTTCAAAGTAGCTAACAAACTCAGTTGTGTTGTGAACCTGCAACAATTGCAAAAGAAAAACCAAAAGGTCACAAGTCTCCCAAGAAGTAGAGACGTGTTCTCTAAGGAAACCGATCAAGCCTCTCTCTCTGTTAATCCAAGGACAAGGACAACCCCAGGGTTGTCAGTTGTTATAAAAGCAGCAGTTGCTAGACTGCATTATGCCAGGAGTAATGTTTGGTAGAGAGAGGATACTGGTGTAGAGCTGTCTTTTAGTAGATTGGCTGAGCCGCTGAGTTTGTATGAAAAGGAACTATTAAAGGGTTAGTTTGTATTGAGTTTCTGGAAATAATTTTTGGTAATAGTTCTCTTACCTGTTAATGTAAGATATCATATCAGCGAGTTTTTGAACATGAAAATGTTTTATTGGAGTAGTGGAAGCTCACAGCTAGTCTGATGTGAAAAGTGTGATTTAACAGTATGATTTAGTATTAAAACGAAAATATTCTTATCAGTGGATAACAATAGACAAAGACTTGCTATTTTTTATTTGATTAGTTTAGCCTTCTGGTTGGACCAGTCCCCTAGATCAGCTGTGACATTGAGTCTGCTTTAGGTTCATATTAACTTTTAGATTTTCCATCAGACTTTCAATTATGGAGCAGCAATTAAGATAATTTGTTCAGGTGCTTTGCCTCATATCTGAAGTCAAATCACCTGATGGGACTGAAGATAATTTTAAGACATTATGATTGGTCTGAAAATCCTTTTGTTCCATTCATTTTGTTCATATCTTTGCACGCCTCTGAATGGTCAAGCTTGGGAGGTTCAGTTTAGGCAACTGGGCGAGAAAGAGACATCAAACAAACTCCAGGAGAAGAAAAAACTCCATATTTTATTAATAATTGAATATTGTTTTATAACAGTTCAAAGCTCAAAAAAGTAGATTTTTTCATGATATAGGCTGTTAACCCTGCTAAATATCATAACTCCTGCTCACAGCCTGGGCTCTTTAATGTCTTTCACAGTAGTTTCTTTATCTCCAGTCATAAACCAATGAATGTAATGGGACTGTGGATTTAGCTTTTGCTGTGGAGTTGAATTTATAAGCTTTGGAGTTCATAGTTCCCACTGGAAAGAAGCTTGAGCAATGAGCCATCCCACAGATGTTGCATGTTGGCACTGCAGAGCTATGCTTCTCAGTGGTTGCAATCCTTCCCTTCCCTCAGGATTCCTCCCCGTCCCTCCTTATTGTCTACCCTCCTATCCTTGAATATGACAAAATACATGCTGTCTGTGGGTTCTGCTGCTTGTTCATCTCTTTACTATGAGAGGATGTGCAATCAAGTCCAGATACAGTGGAAGTGGGGGAGGACAGAGAGGTGGGCAGAGCAACACGACCGCCTCATGTTTCCCAAACATGAAACCCTTTCATCAGGACAGTTGAGGTTACAGTTGAATTCCCCAGGCGCACTGGGGTTTTTTTCTGTAAAGGAAACTAGAGACATACAGGCATCCTCTTTTCTTTTCAGGTTAAATTTTCTAACAGATCCTAAACTCATGTGTTCAAACTCACTTCAATCCAAGTGATCCTTCAGATCCACAGCATATTGATGAAACAGGGAAACATGGGAGAGAGGAGCAGTCCATGTTTCCTCAGCACGCATGGATCTGACCCCAGCATCCTAGTTATGCTGCAGACTTCCTGTCCAATTGAAACCAATTGGTCAAACCACCTTACCAACATATCCTTTACTGCTATGAAAAACCTATCAGTTCCCACATGCTTGTTAGCTTTTAAACTTCCAACAAATAATTTGAAATCCATGCCAGCAGTTATTACATTATCAAGCCGGTCTAATTGGATTTTTTTAAGCTTGTTTTTTTGTGGGGGAAAAGGGTTCACAATGACGCCTGCAATGAGTAATCATTGTGGCCTTGAGCCCAGACCTCTGGTTTCCCTCCTGCAGACCCAGAATTTCAGCAAAAACTTGTGTAAGTCAGCCTGATTCACAGTGGATAACAGGAAGCAACTCTATGGTTCAGCTTCACAGCGACCATGACTGTCTCTCTTGACCAAAGGAGACGCCACTTTATCACAGACAGCTCTGGTAATTGCTGAGATAGGGCAGTGTGTGTTTTCAACTTGAGCTGTTTGTGTGTCTATGTGTGTGTGTTGCCAAATAAGTTAAAGAACAAGATCAGTGTTGATGAGAGGTAAAACCAAAAGCGTGACAGTGAACGCAGCCAAGTTGGGACTTGGCCAGTTCCCTGTGAGTTTGATTCTATGTGAACCGCAAGAGTCTTGGAAAAAAAATGCGTAGACCTTAAACTGTTCCGTGTCCATATTCATGAGATGAAAGAAAAACTAAGATCCTCTTAGATCTTTACATAAAATCCAGTGTGTTCAATAATTGTCAAACTAAGCTGTTCTTTACAGTGGCAGAAAGCTTGTTAGAGAAGTATTCCCCATCCTTTCAGCTTCCAACCATTGACATCAATTAAGACACTTATGATTCTGTATTGAAGCACCTCTTCTATGTCATCTAAAATGGGTTCATCAACAGCCCATATATTGCTATCTATTTATATGCAGTGTTTTTAAACAAAAATACCATAAATAAACTCTGATTTGAAGCTTTTGTAGAATCTGTGGAGTTGGATATAGATTAGGGCAATGGCAAGTAGGCCTTCCAGGCTCAAAGACATGAAACTGATCCCAGCAAAGATTGTAGATAAAAATACATTTTTTCTCTATAATTGATAACTTACATTGTTCAGAGTTAACATAAAAGGCTAATGCCTTTAATGATTTATGACTGTTTCTTTAGAGTACCATATAAATTACCCTTTAATTGAAGCCTTGATACACATTTTTTAAAAATATTTTAAGGTTATAAAATGTAAAACAAAATACTGAAAGGTGTAATTAGTTTTGCAAGACACCTTAAACTGGGCTGATAACCAGAAAGCTCTGATCTGTCTGCTATTTCCGCTCCCTCTGTGCAGCAGGACATGAGTCACGCAGATTTTAGTTCAAGATATCACCTGATAAACATCGTACTCTGTATGGAAAACATTTTTCTTTATGTGTGAAGAGTTAGGCTCTCTTCGCAGTCTCGTTTCTCTTTGAGGTGATCCCCTTAGGCCTCATCATGATAGTCAACCATCAGAAAAAAATAAAACATCAGAAGGAGAGAATGGAGACTTTGACCACAGAGATGTTTTGTTTGAGAGCTGTGGTATGCTGCAAACTGAAACAGGTCCTGAAGCAGTTGTTGACAAAGCCTGTCTCAAGAATCTGAGTGTATATCTGTACATATGGTAAACACTGTTTATGTTGCAGGAAGCCACAAATATAGAAGCAGGACCAAAAGCTGGACTTTCGGGAATCGTGTGTGTTTGTGTTTCATACAATTTTCTGGAAAAATAGCACCTGGGAACCAATGCCTGGGACACAACTGCTGTTTTAGGCTTAGTTGTTAGGTTTTTGGACTAAGGCGTGAATTGAGTTTAGGTTAGAGTTAAGGTTGGTATGAGCCATATTGGTTAGGTTCAGGGTAAGGGTCACGGTTTGGCTCTATGAATTGGTTAGAAATGAATGGTAGTCAATGAAGAGTCCCCACAAGGATAGAGAAACATGATTGTGTGGCCACGTATAACAGGATAAATGACAGTGATGTACAACAACCGCAAAGTGTAAACAAGGAGGCAAGGAGTGAAGCTCTGTAACAACACCCAGTATCAGTTGGCCTGCAGGAAATTTTTCCATTGTTGATGTCTTCCTGCTTTGTTTGTTTACCCGCATTTATTTTTATCTGCCATCCAACTTTCAATGCTTGTTTGGCTCTGGAGGAAGATAAAGATTGTTGGATGAGAATGCAGCGCTGTGGTTTGGGGGTTTTTCTCCCTGGCTTTGGGGAGGTTCTAGGAAACCCTCAAAACACAACCAACATTCATGGCTGTGGTTGTGTTTTCCATCTTTAGACATTTATGGACACATATTGTCATTTTATAAAGAAAATAAACCCTCTTTCGATTCTAAAGAACCTCACTAGAACCAGAACAAACTTTAATCACCGAATTGATGCAAAGTTCCCTCCAATTTCTCTCAGTGAAGACATTTTAAGTATACATACATGAAAGGGTAAAATATAATAGTTCTTTTCCTATGAATATGTATTTGTACCATACATGTTCTCAAAAAATTCGGAAGACTGGATCGGTGTAAATAAGCATGGAATAAATTTGGGTTAATTAACTTAAATGATGCGTAGCACACTGAATCAAATCTGCTGCTCAGCTTAGAGGCAACATGTCCAGAGTCCTGCTAATGGCTTAACTATCTGACTCTCATGTGTTGAAGCAGAGAGACGTCCAAAGGTTGCAGGACTGCTGCAGGACTGCAGCCCTGGAGAACTGGAGATCAACATGGGGTCTAGTTAAAGAAGCTTTCTCTGTGATAACACTTTGTAGTTCCAACTTGAAGGGAAAAGTCTTAACAGTTTTTGACCAAAATGTGGGATGTCTGCAGAGATGTTAGCTTCTATTTCCTAATGGATGAATTTGGACATGATTTTATGTTTTCTGAATATGCACAAAACAAACTGAATAATGGGGATGTAGAAAAGCACCAGCAGCTGCTGTAGATTTGGATTTGCTGCAGTAAAGTTTGTGCTGGGACTTCTTCTTTGGGAGAGGGCCATGTCAAGGCTCAATAAAAGGAAGGTTCCCAAGAACCAGTGATGATTTGAAACAAACACTGTGCTGCTGAGGATGATGAGAGGAAGCAGTGCGTTTTTTTTTTGTTTTTTGTTTTTCTGGACATCCAGGAGACTCTGACCACACTACTAACCAGTTGATCCCCCTCGGGTCTGGAGTTTTATAGACAAGTCTGCTTAGATGCACTCATCTGTACAAAGACGAGCCGAGGGAGGTGAGAACACACCCTTAGGAGCCCCTAGTGCATGGAAGGTTTTGAAATAATTTAAGTATTAACCCAGGTTTACAAACAACACAAAACAGAGTCCACACTAACATCTGGAAAAATGATGTATCAAACCCAATGCTGCTTCCAAATAATTTAAGAAAAAAGTTGCAGCCCTGTGTTTTTCTAATCAAAAGCACGTGATTAGATCAACACATAATGTGATCCTGTGAAAGCAGGATTTATTTTTTAGTTTGATGGTTCAAAAGCTGCAGACTGTTGGAAATCACCCAAGGAGCAGAAACACCCAAGCAAAACCACCCCGAGGTCGAAATATTCAATGTCCAGCGACCCCCTAAAAACAACAAAAACTACAGATCTCATTTAGTATATTAAACATTAAAGTCCATCACAGTACAATTCAAAACACACTGAACTGCTTGTTTGAAAGGACTGAAGGACGGAGCCTATTGGCTCAGAAAACTTTAGGCGGGTCGTCCTGACTTTATAAAGAGCCATTTGAAAGAAGCATAACAGAATGTTCTTTGGATGACTTGGGAAGACATCTCCGCGTTTGTCTGGCTACTAACTGTGGCAGGATGTTTGGAAACGAAAAAAAAAACAGTCACTGGACAACAACACAAATACCTCATAGTACGGTGGTAGAAGGGTGACAATCTGGGCTTGTTTTTCTGAATCTGTTAGATAGTTTATTGTTAACTTTAAATACTGTTCCTTGATATGCTGGATCCCTTCAGGTTTTCTTATGAGGACCAGCTTGCACTGATTATGGAGCTTTAGACTTTTGAAGTTATTCTGTGAAGCCATGCTAGCAACTCCCAGAGCTGCCATAAGACAATTCCTGAGGGTTTGTTCAACGGCCTACATCCACATCTCTGCCTCTAAGATGTATTTTTGAAGAGTTTATCCCTCACCCCATAAAAAATGTTTTGGATGGAATCTGGTGAAGAGTTTAGACAAAGAAATTCAATCAGAAGAATATCATAGACCTCTGTTGCTGCATAATGTCTCTCATAGCTTTTAACTGTAACTTATACGACAAGAATCTTTCAGAAATGACAGCATAGTTGGCATTCGAGTACAACTACAGTTATGTAAGTGGGATTTCTGTCATCTAGTTTAAAATTGCTCTCCTAACTCTGCTACATGAAATATTACATGCAGTGGTTGAAAGAAAAGCCGTATTTTCTTCTCCCATAATAAGTTCGGTCAAGAGGTGGATGTGAAATTTTGCCAGAACTACAATGTACAACTTTAAACCTGTTCTTTTTGTTCTGTGATAAAAGTAATAATTAACTTTAAACAGATTTAATTGATTTAAATCAGCTGTTAGTTTGTGTTCATGTACATTTTTCATCTCAGACAGAAAACAGGTGTAGGCTACGACACAAAGAACAAGCATTAAGTTCAAAGTGTTAACAAGCTTGAACAATATTCCCTTCAGGGAAGTAATGGAGCCTGTATTGTTGTCTGGAAAACAGTGATGGTCTTTGGTACGCTAACCAGAAGACCTGTTTCAAAGCAGATATAATAACCTGGACATCTGTTTAACCCCAGAAGTGAAGAATTTGATTTTTTTTATTGTTTGTTTTTTTTTGCCTGTTTATCTCAGTTGCTTTACTTTTATATGTGGATGCTGTGATGCTTCACTTTCATTTCTCTTTCATGTGTTTGTCGTTTCTTAGTTTAATCTCTGATCGCAGTGATGATGAAAGCAAAGGTCACAGTCTGCTTAGACTTTAGCTGCCGATTCATTGCAGCTTTCTTTAGTCCCATCAATGGCAGGGTTCTGCCTACACATCAAAAGAAAACTTCCCCAACAGCAGAAATGTGACACAGGGTTTGAGGATTGGTTGCATCTGTTCTCCTCAGATTCCAAGTTTTGCTCTAAGGCTGATGTTGTAGGAAGTCGGTTTGGTTTCCAGAGATAGACCGCTTTGTCTACAGCACACTCCCCCATGGTGTCAAACCCACAGTATTTTATTACACAACTGTTTTGGTATTGTGTGGTGTTTTCATGCTGTTTTTGTTAGAAGAACTAGATTATTTTGGTAAAAGTGGGTAGCATGGTGCTAAAAGTAGAGTTATGTGAATAGAAAATATGGCTTCTCTCAGTTCTAAGGTCCTCAATCTTAGAAGATTGTAAGTAAGGTAAACAGTTCCAGTGCTTATATGTATTTTGCTGATACTGTATTTAAAACAAATTCATCAAGTTGGAAAACAGTAGATATAACTTTACAGTTTTCAAGCTGACAGTGGATTCAGATCATTGCATTTGCTCATATTTTATAAAACAGGTAAACACAGTTGGACCACAAACTTAAATTAATTATATTGCAGTGAACAATTTAACTTTAACAGTCAAAGGCAGCTCTAAACAAATAGGTTTTTAACTTTGACTTTAAAGAATTCAGGCTTCCATCAGTTTTACAGTCTTCTGGGAGTTTGATCCAGATAAGTGGAGGAGAGGAACTAAATGCTGCTTCTCCATGTTTGGTTCTGGTTCTGGGTGGACAGAGTAGCTGGAACCAGAAGACCTGAGTGGTTCTGGGAGGTTGATCCACTGACAACAGATCTGTTATGTATTGAGGTTCTGATCCATTCAGTGATTTATAGACTAACAGAAGGATTTTAAAAGTCTATTCTCTGAGCAACAGGGAGCCAGTGGAAGGACTTCTATACTTTCTATGAAGACACTGTTGCAGTAATCAATTCTACTAAAGATAAATGCATGAATGAGTTTTTCTAGATCCTGCTTGGACATCAATCCTTGAATCCTGGAAATGTTCTTCAGTTGATAAAAGACTGACTTATTAGCTGCCTTTATGTGCTACTGAGTCCATCATGACACCAAGATTTCAGCCATAATCATTGGTTTCTAGCTGTAGCTGAAGCTGTGAGCTAAATTCAATTCATTTCAGTTCATTTTTATTTATATAGCACAAAGTCACAACACATGTCATCTCAAGGCACTTTGGAGAGACAATTTACTCAAATAATGCAGTTGCATTGGTTCAAAGTTTTCTGTCTAAGGAAACGAAGAGGTGATGGAGAATCTCAGACAGCTGATCTGCACAGACCATCATGACTCTGGGTCTGACAGAGCTGACAGCCCCTGGGTCTTTGTGTCATCTGCATAGTTGTGTTAACTGATGTTGGGGAGCGTGTAGATATGGAAGGATCTGGTTCCAGGGCTTCTGTAACCATATAGCTCCATTTCTCTCCATTCTAACAGTATAACTTTTCTTCAGCATTTAATCATGATCACCAACAAACACTTGAGCCCCTGTTGTTTTCAAGATAAAAGTCATTTAGGAAATGTTACCACATGAAAAGAATTGGATAACTGTATGTGTATTTTAATCATATATGCATAAAATTGATCAGAGAAAATCTGAACTAAATCAGTAGATTTGTCAGTGATTATTTATCAGGGATTATGTCCGATAAGTCATATAAATAAATTAAAGATGTAAGTACTTAACATTACTTTTTGGAGGGCAGATCTGCTGGACCTTTCGTTGTATTTGCAGTTTTGTTGAAGATAAAATTCATAGTTTTAATGCTAATTTTGGAGATAAAGTTAGAGAGCCAAGGTCGAGATGTAGACCTTGTTGGATGCATTAGAAAGAGGGGGTTGGAAATAAAGTTTAAAAGCAGAAGGAAAAGATGAAGTTTCAAGCTTCCTAGACTGGTTATACAGTCGAGGGGACAAAACGATCCTCTGTAGCGACCGTTGAGGGAAGCAGCCAAAATAAAGTGTTTTTAGAACCAAAAGCAGTAACAGAGAAGGAGGTAGTAACTTACTGAACCCCCTTCTTCTTCAAGTTTATCTGGGAAATACTGGGAGACTGCTGAGATGAGACTGACCCTACATGAGGTTTGACCACAGAATGAAGGAAAATCTACCAAGAATTTGGCATCCTGCCATACGTTGGACCTTCTCTGACACGGCTGAGAAAAGGTCCAGATGATGACTTTATCAAGCTGTTTGAGAGAATACTGAGCATTCAGCTGTTATCAAAGGGAAAGGGGAACATTTACAGAGTATAAAGTAGGAAAAAATGTTCTTAGGGCATCTTTATTCTAGATTCTCCTACTAAAACTAAAGGAAAATATGTTGAACTTGTAACCTACTCTGCTTTGTGTTTCCAAAATATATCCTTTTTCCCTTCTGAACATAACCCTCCCCCCATATTTCCCACAGTAATAACATAACAAGATTTCTACCTCACCCCTCAGTTATCCCTATGCTCCTAAGGGGAGAGAACGCTTTGCATTACCCATTTAGTACGCTTCTTTTAGCTTTGATGGATCAAAGAGAATTTTAGGAAGCCAGAAGAGCCGCGGACACTGCAGCAAAACAAAATGTTAGATGACAGAGTGTTGGCAATGGCAAAAGGAGGGGAGAGAACAAGGATGGTAATGGACTGACATTGAAGAGGGTCAAGGCTTCCAGAGTTTCCCCACTCAGATCCAGTGGAGTGGAGGCATACAATGTGGGAGCAATACTGCCCACTGCTTGTGAGCTAAAAAAGAAAGTAAATGATAACATTAGACATTCAAATTGAGTTGATATGTGCTATAAGTATTGCTGACCGCTCCATGATGTAATCTGCCTCTAACCTTTACATTGCTGTAGGTAGGCACCACCTGCCATGATGGAGAAGCGATAGAATATGGCAGGATTATCTAGAGGTAGTATTGCTTAAATAAATGCAGATAAAACCTGAATCCAGAGCAACTTAGAGCTTCTCTTGACTCCTGACCAAAACCCATTATTGAAAATCTACCAAGAACATTAAAAGAAGTTGGGTCCAAATTTGGAGAGTTGACAAATGGGAAGTGTTTTGTTTGAAAAAGATAAGAAGAAAAAAATGAAGTGTGGAAAGGAAGGAAATCTTAGAATTGAGGATTGATAGTCAAAGGAAGAGGAAGAGAGTCTATGAAAGGAAACATTTCCATAACCCCCCCCACAAAAAAAAAACAACTAAGAAAACATGAAGTAAAAGATAGGAACAAAAAAGGTATTTAGGATGGAATAAAATAGAAAACTGAAAACACACCTCATCCATCCATCATCCATCCATCCATCCATCCATCCATCCATCCATCCATCCATCCATCCATCCATCCATCCATCC
>JAUZNJ010071506.1:0-25625 GCA_034780135.1 Jordanella pulchra
CCCCCCCCCCCCCCCCCCCCGAAGGGAGAGCTTCATTATTCAGTCTTGTTACAAAATAAAGAGTAAGAAAAAAATGCCTTGCTTGATACCCCAGCGAAATACACAGCATTGAACTAAATGGGCAACACTAGGGCTGGCATAAATGATGCAATATTTTCAATCGTTCTCAGTTACAGCTTAAAAAGTACAACAAAACCGCAGGGTTTAAAAGATCACAGCACATGGTGTCTATTCTTACACTATACTTTTTTCATTACATGTGGAGAATATATGTAGCCTATATTTATTTTCTCCTTCTTTATCAGAAGTTCAGTTGTTACACTGTACAGCCTAATTCTCTGATGCAATGTGACTGCTCACACTCTACGCCCAAAAACCACACGTCGGACTCAATGCTTTAGAGAGATGACAGTGGTTGGACTCATTTATCCCAAAGTAAAGTCAAAGAAGAAGAATTCCCTTGTTTGCACATGTGTGGTGCATGAGGTTGAGTGGCTCGTAGATCTGCTTCAACAGCAGGATACGTTCACAATCTCCTCATGAGCGACGACTAAATTTCACACATTGGATGATGCGATTCCTGATTGGGAGGGAGACCACTGCGATTCAAAAAGATTCCCAAAAATCAGTCCACAAAGGGCTCCGAATCACACAGTGTACGCCTCATTGTTTATCAGTTTATCAGGGCATTATGTATGCAGAGTAATCAGTGCAAAATGCTTGGTCTTTCTTTTATTAGCAAAAAACCTCCAACAAACCAAACAGACACCTAAGTCTTCATTTGTTTTCTTAATAAAAAGTTAAACCCTTGTTCCTCCCTTGGCATAGAAAATCAAATCAGGAAAATGACTTTTCTTTTCTATACAAAAGATGTCTTGCATGTGCCTTTATTATCATTCGTAGCAGAATTGATACCATGATCATGTTTATAAATAAAAATAGCATTATAAGACAAGACTCTTGAATCATGCCATCTGTTTTGGAGTAGCATCTCCATGTCTTTCTCTCCTTTCCCATTCCAATAACACTCTGTTCTGTTATGCCTGCATCATGAGCTCTATTACAACTAAGGTATTTGGAAATGTTGTAAGTGAACAACCAACATTCACTTGATGAGCGAATACCACTCTTCCATCTTTATTTGTGTTTTTTGTAAGACCTCTAGTATTCGTGTTTGATCATCCATCCATCCATCTTCTCCTGCTTCATCCGTCAGGGTCGCGGTTGGGTCAGTGCCTGTCTCCGGCAGACTATGGGGGTAAGGCGGGGTACACCCAGGACAGGACGCCAGTCTGTCGCAGGGGAACACATAGACACACAAGGGCAAACAACCACACACACACACACCCCTGGGGACAATTGAGAGATGCCAATCTACCTAACAGTCATGTTTTTTGGACTGTGGGAGGAAGCCGGAGTACCTGGAGAGAACCCACGCATGCACGAGGAGAACATGCAAACTCCATGCAGAAAGACCCCGGACCGGGACCGAACCCAGAACCTTCTTGCTGCAAAGCAACAGCGCTAACCACTGCTCCACGGTCTGATCAGTTTAAGGATTTTTCAGGCCTACAGTGAAACCTCACTAACAGTTTACTTAGTGTCTGCAACAAATCTGAGCACATTTTAGGTTAATCAGTCATATCCTGTCAGTATTTACAGACAGCAACACGCTTGGATATTGGCATCAATTGTTCTGATTTTATCCAGAACTTATTTTTTATGACCTTATTTTTTATGACCCGTCATAAAAAATAAGTTGCACATTAGCATCACATTATGGTCCTCTGTCATAAAAGGACAAAGGAAAAGAAGGAAAACCAGAATCAGTACCATGCTGATCATAAGGCTGTGCAGTAAAAACACAAAATATTGTGACTATAAGGGAGAACAATGTTTTGACAAACAACCTGCATTTTGTGGATCCTTGAATGGTTAAGACGGTACAAACTTTCACCATGAGCACAGTGACTTTCATTCAGAGATCTGCACACATCTATTTTTTTTTTCCCTAGATTGACCTCTGTACCTTTTCTGAAGTTCTGCTGATAACTACTGTGCAATCTGTGCCGAACAGTGCGTGTTCCTTTCACCTTTGGAAACACGCGGGTCTGCGTTGCAGATTAAACAAACATTTCTGTGGGAAATGAGTGGTTGATTTAGAGTTTCCACGAAGATTAGAGAAGGCTTTAAGCCATGAAGGGTTCCCTGATTAGATGGTGGCAGGAGGAAAGAAAGAAAATGGGATTTAAAAATCAGCAGCTTTGTTAATGAGTGTATCTGTTCTACCAGTTGAATGAGGAGTATTGCTGTAACCTTATTAATTAAATACCAACATTATTTTCCTTTGGTGATAAACATGGTCGTAAGGGCAGGCACATTGATCATGTGACGATTTAGGTTATTATCCTAATGTGGTTTCCTCTAGGGAAAAAAAAATGTTGAAGCACTTCCCTAACAAAAGTAGAACTGTTAGTGAGCCTATTTTAGTCATTACATAAGCATTAGGCTGGTAAACTCAACAAATGGTTATTAAAATTACTCCAACACGTCTAGCCTGTCAGTTATTTAGACCTTAGCAAGCACCGTTAAGCTGTTGGTGCTTGATGAAGATATATCCCACATTCCCAGCTAATACAGAAAACCCGTAGTTAGAGCTTGTTAATCTGGCATATTGACTATAAAACCTCTACTAGTTTTCCAGGAGTTTTGCATCTATAAAGCAAAGTCTATGGCCTCCATGCATATATGTTTCTGCTATGGCTGTTTCAGCATCATTCATGTTTCTTAAAACAAAATTTGATAAGGGGCAAAGAGGGCTCCAATTGTACATAGTCTCTCTTCTGTCAGCGTGTCCCAGAGCAGCTGTGGCTGTAGCTTCCCACCATCGGTGTGTGAATGTGTGAATAACTGAATGTACGTAGTGTAAATTGCGTTGGGGTCCTTTGGACTTGATAAAGTTCTATATTGGCCTAAAGACTTGCTGAAACAGCCAGTTAGAAACTACATAGTATTTTTTTCTTTTATTTAGGTGAAGAGACCCCCGGAAGATGTTGATCTATTCTTGCTTTTATTCTCTTAATCTTAACCGAAAAAAATTATGTCAAATCTTTTTTAGATTTTCCTAAAAATGTCACAAAAATATTATCGCTTTCAAAGTAATGAGTAACAAAATCTTTTGATATTTTTTTTTTTTATTGCCATTCCGGAAATCAAATTCTTTTAATAATTGAAAACAAATTATTGTCATCTGTTTGCTGCTAATTACAGGAATTTCTTTCTATAACTAGCTTATTTGCCTCATTTGTAAATGCAGGCAATGGCAGATATTTAGCAAATTATAAATAATTGCTTAAAAAGGCTCAAAGCTTAACATATAAATGTAGATCCTACATTTTCACTGTTGCGTTTTTTTTTAAATTAAAAGCCAAGGAACAAAATGGTGTAGTAGTGACAGTGAAGCTAATTATCTCTGATTTAATTATGTTACTTGAGGAAGGCAGCAGGAAAGCTAAGCTGTTAAGTTTATGTCCCTTCATGTATGTCTTAGTAGTTGGCTTGCAATGATGCGGAGTATCGCTTAAGGATGCATAGACGGCTCTTACACACGTCTGTTGGACGTCTGGCACTTTTCCTGTCGTGTTTTTTGCCTGCATGAAGTCACCAGCTGTGGCATCTCATCGTGCATCGTGTGTGTTTTAGTGAATCCTGGTGATAACACGGTTTAGGATTTCTGCATCTCACAGTAGCTTGCGTTCAGAGTTCAATAAAAAGTAGGTTATTGTGAAGTAAGGATCAGATGGGTGCTACTTACCTTCGACGCTTAAGAAGAATTTAAAGGTACCAATACCAAAATTATACGAGCTGTGGTCAACATTTTAGCTGCTAGAAAACAGAAACGGACAAAATCCTAGTTTTGAGGTTTTTAGGCTGATTGGATAGTAAATAAACCTAAACTGTCTGCTTTAAGCCCTTCTATTCATTTGGTGATTGCCAAAATCATAGCTGTGTGGTTCAATGTTTAAAAAGAAGGCAAAGCCTGAAATTTGTCCTGTATGCTTCTATCAGACATGTCATTGCCTTTAAAATTTTACCTCGAGATATTTTTACAGCTGTCCATTCAAATATATGCCACTCCCTATCCTTGCGTCCCTGTGTTAAAGAGACCAATCGGCAGCCTGCTCAGGATGTGTGCTTTTGAGAGAGAAAGAGGAGGGAGTCGGTGAAATCATTGCGGGATTAAGTGGAGCAAAGACCAGAAGGCTACAACACCAGTGTTCTCCTTTAAAATAATATTGGGATCATTTCTTAAATTAAATGATCAGAGCAGAGAATTTAGTACATACAGGTTTATCTGTTTTCATCCATCGAATCGGTGCAATTTTCTCCATGTATGTCGCTTATTAAACCTGGAGTTGAGAGATGACTGTGTTAGGGCTCCAACTGGGGGAAATCCTAATACCTTTAATGGATTTAGAAATGTCTGTGCTCATCGTTCTACATTGGAGCTTGCACTTTTTACCAGATCAGAAGCAGTGGTGGTTGAGTGGATGCACCTTGTGAGAGAACGGGACACAGCAGGGAGATGCAGCAGAGGGTGAACTCAGCGTAAGTGAGGCTTCTGCTCACTATTAAACTTTTTTCTCAATCCCATAAATTTATTTATAGCATTAGGTAGGGATTTTTTTATGTTTTGTAATCGTTGTAGCGATGATCAAAAAGAAATGTAAACTAAATCATCTCACTACTTTGGTGCTAATTCCCTTCACAGCAGAGCTTCAGAGCCTCGCTGACAAATACTGCTCTAAAAATAAAGCTTCATTATAAAAAGTGGTATTTCAGTTGTAGAAATGCATTCAGTATTGCAAACGTTCTATTAAACTCTATAAATGTGTTAAATCACGTTTTAAATGGAAAAAGGAAGCATTTTTAATATCTTATTAATGCAATGAGAAAATGATAAATAGAAAATAATAATGGAGCCCATCACTGAAAGTCATTTATTAAAGAAAAAAATTCCAATTTTTTTCTTTGTTGGGCTCCACTATATATATCCCAAATTTGTCATTATTTTATCAGTGGGAAGATGATTAATTAAATGAAATAATTGTTTCGGTTACCATAGACATGAGCTGATTATATAAATGTTATACGGTGGTTTGTGATTGCAATAAACACAATACTGAGCAGCTGTAAACAAAATGTTATTTATAAAAGTCATAACAATATGAATTAAAAGGATCAAATTCCTCCTGTTTTTCTGATATCCCAGAACCTTGAAACAACTCTTCCTTGTTTCAGTGTTTAAATGAACCTTGTTAAAACTCAAACATAAAACATCTCCTGTGATAAATGTGCCTAGAAAGGTCTTTTAATCTGTTCATATAAATTAATAAACTCGTGATATAATCAACCATTTTCGTAAACTTTATATGGTTAAACTCAGTCAACACCGGTGCACAAAATAACAAGCCTTTTATTTTGTAAAGATGCTGTCAGAGTAGAGACACAAGTAGCGTAGTGTTTAGCTTAGTGTTTCTGTCCAACATGCAACCTTTAATTCTGATGACGATGAAGAATAGTGGCTCTTATTCATTGTTGGTTTCTCGTGGTGCTTATTAGTCAGCCGGAAGTTGAGATCTCCTAATGGACTGATGTTCGGATCCTTTGTATTTTTGTATTTCTATATTTTGTTTTTCTACAAGCAATAGCACGATCCTTATGAAAACCAAAAAAACAACACAAAGCTTTCTAATCCATTTTTGGGTCTCTGGGTTTTTCTGTTTCAAAATGGAACAAGGGGGAAAATAATCTGATGGGTTTCTTTTTTTTGTTTCCAATTCAAATAAGAAAAACAAGAATCCTACTAATAAAGAAAATTGTCCTTTTCCAGTTTTAATAGTTGTGTTATTTTAATGCACCTTCCAGACCTTGTGATGCATCTGGAAGTCATGGTCTGATTGACTGTTTTCAGTTTGCACTGAAATGGCAACTGCCTCTCCTTAGATAATAGTTTTATTTAGGGGATGTTGTGACTGACTGTTTATAATATGTATCAAATCTATCTTGGTGTTAAACTGAACAAGCAACAGTATCGCAAAAAAATTGGATCTGTATATTTTGTTTTTAAATTAGATAGAAAGTGTGGATTTTAATTGATTCATCATGTTTTTCTTTTTAGGTTTTGAAAACAGAAAGAAAATCTACAGTTATTCAGAGAATCATATGTACTTTTGTTACTTATTTTGTGTTTAAAAACGGTTTGATCAGTTGATATTACTTAAACAGAGAACAATACTCAACAACAATAGGTATGAGAACAACTGACCCATTGATTTTTAACCAGTGAGTTGCATAAAAAATGTAGAGCGAATCGGAGTGTTTTTATCAACATGCTTAATATCAAAGATTTTAGATGCAGGCAGATATAGTCGGATGTTATTTGCCTGATATCTAATAAATATCCGTTATCCATATTGGATCAGGTTATCTCTAACCAGTGATGAGAGCAATAATCGTTCATGTTTGAAGTACAGATGTGCTCATAGAAACAGTGAATGATCAAAGGTTACTTAAATGAGAGTCATGCAGATGGACATGATAGAGACACAGATCATGTCTGCCTCATGCAAGTCAACGCAATCTTCATCTGTCCTGTTGCTCTTAGTTCCCATGAAGAGTAGGCTCAGACTGTACAAACTTCCAGTCTATGGTAACAACAAAACAATCTTTAAAGTGCAAAGTGGATACGGTCAAACGTTACTTAAACTTGTGTTTAAAAACATTATCTTTATCCTCCTCCTTGAAGGCCCTCCATCCCCACCACACCAAAAAAAATAAATAAATACATTAAGCAGCTATAGTGTTGTTTAAAAATCATAAGGTGTGAGGGGTGGAAATGTGATGTCAGTCACAAGAGATGACTACTACTACTGCTACTAATGATTATGGTAAAGAGAATATACATATCATTCTTAGATTCAAAAACTAGTAGCACTAAAAGAGTAACTAAACCCCCAAAACCCTTCTTTTTATTTGCAGACAAACTGTATACAGTGGGACATAAGGGTGCTATCCGTATCACTGTGCAAATGGCGTTCTTCTGTAAACCGTTGTAATCCTTCAATATTTTACCTGAAAAGATTCCTAGCGCTGACGTCTTTGGGTTGGAGGACGGCTAGTGCAGTTGGAAAGATGGTGCTTGGTCAACATCTATGTACCAACAGTCCTTGTAACCTTCCATTAAGATACGTGTCCATTTGCAAGCTTGGGGTAGGAACTGCAAGCCTTAAAGGATAGCGTTTTCCAGCTTAGTATTTTCTTACCTTAGCATTGCATTTTAATCAAGGTACTTCATTAGATTATTTAGTAATATCTAATTAACTGTCCTTTTCCCTCATACTGACCACAGACCTCCTTAGCCTTCTTCCCTGATTCCCACTAGTGGTGGTGCCCCTCTGTCTCTTGGGTCTGCCCATTTTTTCTAAGTTTTTATGCTTTTACATTGAGATTAATTAAACTTAAAGTGAGGGAGGGGTAGGGTAGATTTAGGAATAAAAAAGAAAACAGTGCTTTAAAGTATACTGATGTTTTAGTATACTTATCATTGCTAAGTTAGTGATTGGCGACTGTTATTGTGCATGCATGCTATGAATAAAACAAAAAGATAACAGAGCCAAACAAGTCAGCGACTCTGAGTGGAGGGCAGAAAAGAAGGTCAAATATCAAGTGAGTGAAAACACAAAAAAATGAATAGCTGTCAAGATAAAACGGGAGTCTTGCTTGGAATATGATATAAACATTGGTATTCATTGAACCTTGAGATAAAGCTTTGGATGCTGCTTAGTTGAGAACTGCTTAGACACTTCCAGCAGATGGCAACTGCATACAATATTTCTGTCTGCTGATTGCACCAAGTGGAAAAATTGTTTTAGGCTCAAAAAAGACAACTTAAACACTTGATGTGTATTGTTTTATTTAAAGTTGAATACGGTTTTATGTGTGTTTTTACTTTTTGGGAAGTATCATCAGTTCTAAGAGTGCGATCTCATTAATTTTTAAACAGGCCTATCTTTCTTGCTAGTTAGTGCTAGCTTGCTAGATTCCTAAAAAAAAAAACAACTAAAAGTTAAAAATGGTGTAAAATTGCTTTGTTGCAATGTGAACTTCACTTCAGTTGTATTTGAGCTAAAACCTGTCGAATGGTTCAGTAGTTCCTTAACTGAACTGAACCATAAAACCCTTCTTCTACATCCTGATTGTCCTCCAGATGCTACTCTGGTTGCCAACTAGATGGGCACTAATAACCTTAAGACCACAGCCTCTGGAAGCTGCATCTGTGATGGAAATCCTGAGCACAGTGCCTTTAGATTCCATGTCCACCCTTGGGACAGAAACTGTTGTTGAGGTGTGTTTTAAAGATCATTTGAACAGTTCCCAGTTTACCTTCACCACCCACTTGGTTTACCAGCCTGTCCTGCACCCTCCATTGCCACTGGATGTGACTCACTACCAGGTGGTACAGCAAGTACATATGTGAGCCAATGTTTACCTTAAACACGGTGTTTATTATGATATTTCATACCTCTCACTGAAGTGTAACATCAAAACATTGAGTTTGGATTTGGATGACACCCCTACAGGTAATGCAGTTTTTGCCCACAACTGTGGGGAAGGTGGCATTAAAATGTAATTTCAGACATTTTTTTTCTTTAAATATTTACCTTGGCTTTGTAAAGCGAACAATCATTTATTGACCATCGGGGAGTTGTATACTGAAAGCCTGGCTCAGCCATGCCGAGCGGAGCCAAGATATTTTTGCTCTGCTTGCCGTACATGTGCTGACACGATGGCCCATTCCTGAAACAGATGATAGAACTATATACTGTAATCATCATGGCTGAGTTTATTGACTGTTAGTTCACAAATTGACTTTCCAGGTCATCAAAATATGCGTGGTGTTTTGCTAAATTATACTAGAGTGTTTAGAACATCATGACTGAGCTGTTTGATGTCTGAACACGTCTCTGAGGGTTTCTCTCATTACCAACGTCTAGAATGCTGACTGAGACGATGTGCCAGTGACACAGCTAATCCTCTGTAGCGTTTGACATGACTGAATTCTTGTATTGCTTTAAGATTCAAACTTTGTTGTTTTTCCCTACATGTTTCTACTCTCTTCTAGGCATTAGCCCCTTTTTCATTGTCTTTGAAGAGCCTCACACTGCGATTTTAGTATTCATTTAAAACATAGATGTACAACTGCTGTGTGATTTATCTGGTTTTAAGTGCTTATTTCTTTAAATGCTAAACTTCACGCTATAATTTGATGTCTAAAAGTTTAGTCAAGTGAAGTTATCTTGTTGCATAGACGGATCATTTCTTTAGTTTTGGCTCTTCCCTTTGGATGTAATATCTTTATTTTGTTCGTAGCCATATTTTTTAATTTTAAATTCAGAATTAAGACTGGGGTTTTGGTAAAGGCTTACCAAAGTACTTTTACTTTTCTGCAGCTTTTATGAGTATAGTCCTCCAATCTCTAGTAGGCCATTTGTGATTGCCCCAGTAATATTGTAGAAGGGGGGTGTACAGCACAATATCCCATAATGCTTTGTGCCACCATCACCAACAGTAACTAGAGAAAGTGAGTGTACAATTGTTGTTTATTAGCCTTTACTTTGTCACAAAAAAGTAGTTTGAGTATTTGTAAGAGAGAAAAAGACCTCAAAACGTCATCTGATCTTTGCATTCATTTTTATCAGTAATCAGTGTACTTTCAAAATGTTTTGAGTTTTCAGAGCCGCAGTTTCCTGCCAACAGGACACAGTGGCTTTAGACTCAGCAGCCTATTGGAGGGTTTGTCCCCACTAACCATAGCCTGATGTTGACCACTATATAGGCCTATAATTTCCTGCCACCAGGTATCTTTTAGCAGGGACTAAAAGTGAGATATAAAGCGTTTCATATGTGCAGTAAATTTTTAAGTTTCTATTTACAACAGAGATTTTATGTGTCTTTCCAACCAGTGGCATTTAAAGTCATAGCATACAAATATTCTAATAGTGTACCTTTTCATGATAAAACACATCAGTGTTTTCCTTTAACTAAGAAAATACACATTTGCTTTTTAGGTAAACCTTATTTAGTGGAGTGGGAAATCTTGAGATTGTGTAGCTCTACAGAAAAAGAGACCACAGTTCCTGGTTCCCAAAAACTCTCCTTCACCCATATGTCCTCGCATTATAGTCCACTGCCTCATCATCTTTCACATTAATTACAATTGGTCGAGTAATTACCTGTTTTTGTTTTCCTAATGATACATTTTTAGTCACATATTTAGTCTGTGTGTGCCATCAATATCTGAAATCATTTTACTTTATAAGAATAAAAGGAAAAATAAGTTTGCTAATCATGGCTTAGTTGTCTTTAGATGATGTCATTCAAAAGCAACATATGTTTTTAGGTAGGGCTTTAGTTTGGTATTTTCTTATTGCTGCCACCTACTAGACTAAAGGTTTTGTGCTGTTGTTGTCACATCTTCTCCATACTTGATTGGCTGATTTACATAAATGTCCCACAGCCGCTGAAAACAAAGGAAGCAGTAGCAACACAAGTTCTCTGGGTTTCCCTTTACCAGAATTTAAAAAAATTCCTGGAGCTTAAAATCCAGACTTTCAGTAAAAAGGTGCTTTAGTAAATGGGTAGAGATTAGGTCATTGCAGGATTTTCCTTTATAGCTGTTTAACTGTAGGCAGTATGCATGTTGTGAAAAAGCGGTGTAGCTACTATAGATGTTATTTAATCACCATGCCGGTCACTTCTGGTGACACTTGTTCAGTGCTGCATGAAAGATTTTGAAAGGTAAAGAAGTCTTTTGGAAACTGCAACCAAGTTGTTTCAATTCCAAAACATTGAACAGAACCATTATTCCTCATCAGCTTGGAAGGCTATTATTTACGTAGGGGGTGATAATTTCACAGTTAAACTCAAAATAGAAAAATCTGAACATTGTAGAAGTTTTTTCTACATCACTATTAATACCAGTACCCAACATTCCTCTTGGTTATTGCCCACCGTGTTCTGCCTATGTTTTTACACCCTTTTTTGCCTGCCAGTACTATTAATCTGCTAACAGCCAGAATGTGCAAAACATGGCTCTTTTTCAGTTCATGCACTGAAAAAGTCACAGTTTCAAAACTGCTAAAGTTTCCTTCATACTGTTTCTGTACTATGTTTTATATATAAACCTGGTCAGAGATGAAGTGGTCTGATACCTCATGTCATATGCAGCAGTTGATGCAGCATTGATTTCAGTTTGCATTTGCACTAACCACAATCCTGTAAATGTTTTACTACAGGCTTTAGGATTTTCATGATAAAGTCCAGAGACCATTGTTGCAGGAATTTACTCTAACCTTTGTGTGAGAAAGTGCTAAATTCTATTTGTGTGCATGAATCTGCATGCTAGCTGCATCTCTCTCTTCCCTTCTGTGTGGTTACAAATATGTTACTGCCTCCTAAAGGAGTGGGGTGAAAAATTTAGCTACTTTTTAAAAATCTAATATTACCAAAACTGAGAGCCTCTTCGATTTGAAAATTGTGTTTTGTTAAATTCCGATTATATTGCAAATACAATTAATCGCCCAGCATCATCATTTTCTAAATTCAAAGCAACATTTTATGCAAATTGAAATGAGCTAGCTACCTTTAGCATTAATCATTAGTGTGAAACAAATACAACCATATTACTGAGGCAGACGGGTTGGTGATTGAACAGGTCACAGCTTTGTCAGCGAGGGCGTTTATGAGTTGTGTATTTTATTTTTATTTTTAACCAAAACTAAGTAACTTTTCAACCTTAATAAAATATTGTCATACCTTTTTGTGATTATATGTTGAATTCCTGCTAGTAGAATGACCCCTCTGTCGTGCCCTGAGGGGGTCTGTATGGCTTTCCCCGGCAATAAACAACTTGAAGGAGGGTGGCAGGAACTGTCAAAACAAAACATCTACAGATGTGCAGAATGCTTTACGGCATACGCCACTTCCCCGTTTCCCCATTTGTTATAAAGGGGGAAGTTGATACGATTAAGTTTCCCTAACAGTCTGGGAACAGATCCTGCTGGGATCTATATGTGTGTTTAGTGTGAAATTATCAAACATAACATTATATTTATCTGCTTCAAGCCTCTAAATTCGTCAGCACATCAGTCACTGACGAGTTGGGTGAGGTGGGGGGGCCTGCGGCGATGCGGGAATACAGAACAAAACCAATGGCTCTTATTTTCAACTTTGTCATATGACATTGTTTCGCCACAGTTGGACTCAATACCTCCTCGCTATTCATCTTTCACACAACCACTGGAAAAAGAAATGTAGTTCAATCCAACTGCAGGTGACCAAGTGATCCGGAGTTTAAAACGCTGGTGTTCAGGCAAAACAATACAGCTTTCGTCCTCTGGGGGAGCCAAAATCGAGTTCTTTAGCACTGCTTTAAGTAAAAAGCAAAAGTACTGAATCCCTCCATAGCTGCAGCAGCAGCACATTTTATGCACATCGCTTGATAGTTGCAATTTCTCTTGGTCTGTTGTGTATGTAACAGTTTATATATAATATGTATGTTAAACATCACTTCAAAATCTAAGGCACAATTAGAAACTCTCCTAACTATCCTATTTTGGTGCCAAAAATCATTGGTATGAATGTGCACACTAAAGGAAAGGAGGGAAATCCAACAGCAGAATGACAGCTGTAGTTTTAAGAAAAACAAAAAAAAAAACTTTAACCAACACAATTAATTATGCCTGTAGAGTTTATGCTGAAGATCAGCTGACAATTGAACAAGCATTTATTTTTTTCCATCACTTTTTCTTTAATAGTTTAGACATTTTAAAATAATGCAATATGGAGCTGTATTTATGATACAGTAATATTTTTATCATACCGTTAGAATTTCAAATAGACCCATACTTGTCTACAATACCAGAGCCTCTACAATGCAAAAGTCAGCAGAGCCATGATGCCAACTGGATTAGTTAAGGAGAATGTACGACATTGTGCATCTTCTTATAGTGGAAAGGAAACGGTTAACCAAAACAACTAAATCCACAACATTCTTTCTTGCTATTATCAATAATTATATTCCAATCATGAAAACTATGACAAAGCATTGTTTTCTATTTTGTTTTTGGCAGGGTGCCGCCATATTGCAGTACTCTAAGCAGTGATGTCACAGGGTTGTTTGATGCTTCAGCTAGCATTTGAATACATTAGATATACCTCACAAACGTAAAACACTTTAGAAACTTGATATGATGGAAGACAAAGCTGAAAGGACACTCCAGCGTCTAAATCCCATTGCTTGTGCTTTTGAGCTCATTTGCCGTATGACTTGAAGGAGAGAAGAGGCAGCTGGGCTGTTTTTATTTGTTAAGCCTTTTATTTATCTATTTTTTTTAAATTAAAATAATAAAATCAGCTTTTTGGTGTAAAATTATTCAACTCCTTTTCCACCTCCACTCCATCCAGTGTAAGATGGGATAAATGACAAGAGAAAACTTGAACTGACTTTTTTTTGTTTGTTCACAAACAAGACGATACAAAAAACAAAAAACAGATAATGACTTAAAGAATCTGTAATCGTTCAAGAAAAAACTGGTTAAGTTTGACTGCTGCTCATTGAGGACTTTGCAGAGTTAATTTATTTACTCAAACAGGAAGTCTGAAAAAATTGCTTTACTGCGCCTACTGCTCAACCGTTCAGAATAAAAGCTGCCATTACTTATATAACGCACCACGGTAACATTTTCTTTAATCATGGAACCAGAAACAAAGAGTAGTTCAGATGGTAAATGTAGGCGTCTTATTGATGAACACTTTGGTTCATTCTTATGATTTAAACTTTACTGCTTGATTTCTTCAACCATATCCCTCTATTAGTGATTTTTGTTCATTTTTTTTCCCATCAACAAACTTTCAATGGTTTCAAATGTTTTATTCTGGAGATGGCTTAAAAATGTAAATGTTACGTGGCTTATAAAGGTGAAGCTTGGTGGGTATTTCTTTTTGTGGTCGAGCCGATCTAATCTGTCAGTGAACATGCATGCTTGCATGCATGCATGTTTTTATATGGTAAACAAATTATTATTAGTTTTTTTACTTTAGCGGTTCACTTACCACAAGTACCAGCAGAGCTTGCAGCTCTGTTTGCAACACTCTCTTTTATTATAGAACTGACTAACCAGATGGAAAAGGCCAAAGACCAAACATTATTTGTTGTGGTGTTTAACTTGCCTAGATGTGTTAATATTGTTTCTATAAAAGTATCTAGTTTATTTCACTTTAGCAGCAAGAGTTGAACCTTTAAGTAGAGCAGAAACCGAGTATCTTGCTGAAGTTTAGTATCTTCCTGTCAAGTCAGATTTTTTTGCTGGATTTTATTATTCTGCTCGTTTTACATGGTCTACTGCTAGGTGATACATTTGTGTAGTAGAAGAGTTATTGCAATCTAGTTTGTTTATCTATGTCGTTCTATCCAACCTTGATTTTATTACTGATGTTTCTGTTTATTCTTCCATAATTGAACAAATAGTGGTGGCTGCTGATAAGCAAAAGTCAGGTGTTTATTAATCATTGTACATACAGTTTGATGTATGGGCAGCTTAATCTATGGTCTGTAAGTGTACATTTTCAAAATAAATCCAAATATTTATCTAGCTTGATGCAAAAGTAAAATTAGAATTGACTTTGACAGCATTTTCTTAAACTGTTAAAAAAAAGAGTTGATGAACAAACATATCTTTAATTTAGTTATTCCTAAAACATGGGTCTTCTTTAGGCAGCATTCAGTTGTTCACACTTGCCCTAAAATGATGACTTGAGTGACAGCCTGCTTTGTATCAAGGCATAGCTGCACAGTTTAAACACATATACGGTTAGCTACACCCTCTCCACCACAACACATCCACACATACAGCCAGGTTTTATATGATAGAAGTGTTTAGTTTTCTGTTCATCCTATACATATTAAAAATTATCTTAATAACCTCCACTAGAACTTAATTATCTCTTAACTTGAGAGAAGCGCTGTAAACGTCTGCTGTCAGTGAATGTTCTTTGTTTTACAGCAGCAGGGATTGAAGCTGTAAATAGAGCAGAAAGCTGAGCAGCTTGTTAAAGTTGAGGATCTTCCTGTCAGGTCACATCAATGCTGTGTTAGATCCTGCATGTCTTGCATATGTAGGCTCCACATGGATTTCCAAGATTGGGTTGAAACAAAAGAAATCATAACTGAGGCTTTTTGTTTATTATTTTGGATGGCATCATTTTTGGTTGCTGCATCTGAAAGTCATTTATCCTTTTGATTTAGATTCTTTTTTTTTTGCCTTGATCGAGATTATATCTATTTAGTACAATTATGCAAAACCGTCCTGTTTGCCTTTTAGATTTTAATTAGCATTACTAATGTTGTTTCTGTTTCTTCTTGTTCTGAACAACTACACAATTTTCTCATTTTAGAGATGTTATCATAACGATTGCACCAGTTTTGATGCTGGATGTGCACACTATCCACAGCCTAATGGTTGAAAGCATATTTTATCATGTTTTCCTTACAAGCACAGACCTGTGCTCCCCCGACCAAATGGAAGCCATTTAGGTCTCTGAAAAAAGCTGCTGTCTTTTCTCTTCCTGACTCCTTGCTGCATTTGTGTTCTTCCTTTGTTCATTTGCCCTGTTATAAAAGAGAAACGTAATTTATAAAAAAAAAAAAATTCATTTCACAAACTTCTAACGTTTGGTGTTTAACACTAAAAAAGAAAAGCTCTTAGATTTTTATATTCTTAAGGCAAGACATGTTTGTTTATACAACATTGCAGTACCAAGAAGATTTAAAGTGCTGTACAAGAAAAAAGGGAGAAAAAAGCCCAAACAAAATAGGAAAAATACATTGCAGTGGTATAACAGGTAATTAAATAATTAAAAACAAAAATTTCCTGAAGGGAAAAATGAATAATCAACATAACTTGGTTATAAAAAAATTATTATAGAATGGTTTAAAAGAAGAAAAAAAATAGAATCTCAGACTGCAAATCAAATACATTTTAGATTTCACAGTCAAAGGCAAGTCTAGATAAATAGGCTTTTAATCTTGATTTAAAGCAACTTCGGTTTAGCGCCTTTAGAGTTTCATGGTTTCATATTAATTTATGTGTTTTTCAAAAGAAACAAACGTGGGCATTTAGACCAGTATTCTGATCTTTTTAAATGTAAAAAATCTTTTTTTTATTTTGATGCTTCTGCTCTATTCATTCGTTCACTTGTCTTCCTCAGGTGGTACCATGGCAAACTAGACAGAACCATCGCAGAGGAGCGTTTGCGCCAGGCCCGGACCCCTGGCAGCTACCTCATCAGGGAGAGTGACCGCCGGCCCGGTTCATTTGTCCTGTCTTTCCTCAGTATGACCAATGTGGTCAACCATTTCAGGTATGTAACAATGGGTTCAGAATGTTTTATCAGTAGGAGGGTCCATTTTTAAAGCTGCATCGATCTGCAGTGAAACCGTATTTAAATCCCTGGAAAGAATTTTTAACACAAAATACCCCTAGTGTTCAATAGGATTGGTATATATATATATATATAAATGCAATCAAAAGAAAGGGCTAGTAATTATTAGTGAGTTTTTTTTTTTAGAATAAAAAGGCTGCAATTATGTCATTGCTGCTTCTAAAATATACATATGTATACATTTCCTGTATAAGTTTTGTATACAGGGGAAATGCTGCAAGTAGCAAAAACAGCAGATTTTTTTACAGTCATCAGCTTAAATGGGGCCGACCCTTTGCAAAAACTGGATAAATGAGATGCAATTCAGAGGAAAAAGAAAACGATGTTTTTCCTTTGAGTCATTTTGTGAAACAATCTTTCTATGCATCCCTTTATTTCCCTTTACTAATAGTCCAGAGATGCCCAATCATCGGGGAGCTACCATTTTACATGCATCTCTTCTTCTTTTTTTTTTTTTTTTATACAAACCTGAATCTAACAACTGGATGCGCAGGACTGACCCAGGGCATCCATGGTCCAGTCACATATGAGTTGATGATCATCTGCCTCTTTTTGGTCTGGAGCACTTGACTTATGCAGTGCTACTGCAGCTAGAGCCAGATGATTAATCCAACCCAGATTGGGTTTATAAAGTTTTAGATTTTTGAGAAAATACATTTTCCTTTCATCAGTCCTCTCCTTAGACTTTCATAGGTCAGTTGATCATTTTTGTTCTCAGACTCATAGCTGATAAACTAGCTCACTGTTTGTTACCACTACCTGCAAACATTTAGTTTGTTGTATTTTCACAGTTTGCTTTTAAACATAACTCTCATACAGGCATGTTTCACAGCTTAAATTTTGTTTCCTTTTTAATTTAAGTCACTTCCTAGAGAGAATGATTAAAGTAAAATCTAGTTTTTGAAAGCATTGTCAATATAAAAAGCCCCACTTTGAGCATTTTCCCTTTAGATGCGTTTTGTGTTTTTTGTGTTTTTACCTTGCTGCTCTCTATTTTCTGTGATGGCAGCTTTTTGTCAGTGCAGCAGTTTCTCTTTTCATTGTTTTTTTTTTTGTTTGTTTTTTTGTTTCTTTTAGTCAAATTTTTCTGTTTGCAGGTCTTTTTAAATTTGCTGTGAAATCATGTATTCCCCACTTGATCACAATAAATGGAGGCACATGTTCAAAATGAATTAAAAAAAGTCTTTATCCAAACTGATATTAGAATAAATATTTAGTGTTTTTTTGCTATTTTACTGTTCAGTGCATCCTGCACAAAATAAAAAAAGCAATAACCCCATAGGAACTTGATTATTCTCAAAACTGAGGTGAACCAGTGTTTAAAAATCTAACTTCATGCCATGTTGTGTTATTTGCAGGATAATCGCCATGTGTGGGGACTATTACATTGGTGGTCGACGGTTCTGTTCTTTATCGGACCTGATTGGCTACTACAGCTACGTATCTTGTCTATTAAAAGGAGAAAAACTCCTTTCACCAGTCGCACCTCCAGAAGTAAGAGTGACTTCATGGTTTTGAAAATGTTAACAGCAACTCTCTTTTTGTCCTTTGGTGAACTGTCGAATTACACTTATTGTGTGTTGAATATAATGGTGAAAAAAGCAGGACAGAGAAGGCAGTCTGCTGTTTAATGTGTTGATCCAAGAGCTTGATCTCAATGAGGTTAAGACTAAGATTGTTTTTCTTATCTTTATTTGTTTTGTTTTTTTCAAATTCCCTCAGCCTGTAGAAGACAGGAGGAGAGTCAGGGCCATACTTCCATACACCAAAGTGCCAGATACTGATGAGATCAGGTAAGCACTAATCCAACCATCCATTGTAATTGTCCAACTCACATTCTTTTGTTAACACGATATATATTCAAACACATATTAGCATGAAGGTCTGGGCCATAAAAAGAAAGAATCTTCTTGTTTCGCCCCCAAATAACGGCCTGATTTTGTGGAATGCATCAGCAGCCTGCTGAGTACATCATCTGACTTACTAAAAAACGGGTTTTAAGCTGCAATGCATACACTGACTGCTGCTAGGTTCTCTATCCCCATTTCCTAAATCTGATAAACATCTGTCTAAAGTCAGCCAGACAAGTCAGCTTTAAGCTCGACACTGTAGAAAATGTGCAGCATCTACGGCTGTTTTAAGCCACAGGAGACACCTGCTGGTCACATTGGAAGTAGCATAAGCTACACAAAAAACCCCCAAAAGTTTATTATCCACTTAATGTTCTTTCTCTACATCAAAATGCACGCCAACCATGTTAGCGTGATGTTTGCATTGAAATTCTTCTGTTATATTTTGACTTGTGCCCTCAGCTTCCTGAAAGGGGACATGTTTATTGTCCACAATGACCTGGAGGACGGCTGGATGTGGGTCGCCAATGTTCGCACAGGAGAGCAAGGGCTCATTGTGGAGGATCTGGTGGAAGAAGTGGTGAGTAAAACACATGGCAGACCAACAAGCAAGACTTACATGGGATTCATAGGGCTTGATGAACATTTTCAGACTTTTCACGCAAAAACTCAAGTTAAAAAGATGTCACCTGGAAAAAGTTATAGTTAGCTATAGCACTACTGTATTTTGGTGTAGACTTAAAATAAATACATACAGAAAATATTTAAAGGGCACATTGTGCATATGTTACATTTTTTGTTGCATGTATAGCAAGTGATATTATTGACGAATAGCTCAGCTAGTGTTTTCAAATGTACTTTTCTTTTAATCGATGCATGATGGGTAATTGAGTAGCTTTCCTTCACAACAGATTGATAGTTTAAAGCAACCAGTGAACTATCTAATTAAAATCAGGGTTTCTGCTTTGAAACCCTATTTAAATCCAATTATTGCATTTTCAGGATGGAAATTGTGTTAAATGCATCAACATTTTTCATATTTTTCAGAGAAGGTTCCACATCTGATACTTGCCAGAGTTTAGAAAACCTCAAACATAAAAGCTTAAATAACCACTTATGCTATAATAAAAAAATGTGGTGCTGTTAAGGAGTGAAAAACAGAGCAGAATAAAATATAGTGTAAAATATGTGAAATTTTGAGGTAACAAAACAAACAAAAAAACAGAGTATGTTTGTGTATTTGTAAAAAGGCTGCAAACTGTTAACAACCCGTTAGCATCTCCTGTTTGGAGACGCAAAAAAAAAAACTATTTTAGTACCAGAACATCTTAAATCCTTAAAGTCCTAAATTCTACTGCCCTTAAAATACCCACAACTATTTGTTATTAAATAATCCATGTACTTATTGATATTTAATACATAAACTGGAGCAAAAATACAGATCAAGCATTTGTTAAATTTAGTTGTAGTTCTTTAGTAGACTTAATTTAGTGAAATAGTTATGTCTCAGGTGATAATTGTTTGTTTAGTTGTGCTATCTGCTCATGTAGCCAACATTAGACAGAAAATTAGTTGTATCAAAACGGTGTTTGTTTCATAAGCGTCTCATGTGGTGCTCCTTTAGTTTTCTTGCAGTGATTTCCTCTGGCTACAAGCTGTAAGAACAAGATGACTAAATATAATAGTGGCTGTGATTCTTTCGACACTTGATTTACCTTAATAACAATAACAGGTTCATTTTTGCTTAAGGTATGTTTTCTAAAACAAGCTGCTCTTAAAATAGTTTAATTACTATTAAGAAAAGCATATTTAAGCCTCATATTTAGCTTAATGAAACTTGTGAAAAGACTAGAAAGATTTAATTTTAAATAAAAACAGAACCTCTGACCTCCTTGTTTTATCCTGACATCAGTAATCAGCTCATGCTTGGTGGCAGATGTTTTGTCAAATCATGTTTATCATACAGATGTTACACCAACACTATAGTTTATTTTAATGTCCTGGCAGATTAAAAATAATATGACTGTCTTTACGTTTTATTTTGCAGGGTCGAGAAGAGGATCCACATGAGGGAAAAGTGTAAGCTCTGAATTAATGGTTTATTAAGCGTAAGATTTTAGGCTAAGTAATTAAAAGCAACTTTCAAACAAATCATTTTTAAAATTTATTTTCATTTCTGAATAATTTAGTTCTATTATTAACATGTTAACATGCTGATAGAGGTTAACATAGAACTGGTCCTGCTGCTTGACTTTAAGAAACAGATTTTTTTTATTTTTAGCTTTTAGTGGAGACCAGATTAACATCACCTAATTATCGCTGTGTTTAAATTTGTTTACTCTCCTCTGTTTTGTTTATTTTTTTTGGAATGCTCACCATTAGCTGGTATCATGGAAAGATCACCAAGCCGGAGGCTTACAGCCTTCTTATGTCAGGTACCATGCTCCTTACCTTCTGCTCTACCAGACGTGCTAAGAGTTGTTGAGTTTTCTTCTCTTTTTTTTTTTTTTTTTTTTGGTCATACTGTTAAGGAGTAACAGTATGAGCTTTATATTCATATCTTCAATAATTCCCCCCCCTTTCCCGTAGTTGGCCAGGTTTGCAGCTTCTTGGTCCGACCATCAGACAACACACCTGGTGACTACTCCCTCTTTTTTCGCACGAGTGAAAACATCCAAAGGTTCAAGATCTCCCCAACTCCCAACAATCAGTACATGATGGGGGGGAGGTACTACAACAGGTATGTATGTCTGCCACTATGCAGGAATTTAGCACCTCATCTAAATGCATCTTTTTTGGTTTATATCTCACATTTCTCATGCATTTTGACTTGTAGCTTGTCATGCACAGCATCAGCTTCATTAGTCTTTGGAAAACAAGCTGATTCGTTTTCCATTCAATGTTTTTTGGCTGTTTTGTTTTTCTGTGGCAGTCTTGATGATATCATCGATCATTACAAGAAAGAACAGATAGTTGAGGGCTACACCCTGAAAGAACCAGTTTCGATACAGGTAAGCATACGGACCGATTGAGAAAGTCCAGTGAAATCAGTTTAAGCTCTTGGTAGAATAAAGATGCAGAGATTCTCTTCACTTAATATAATATCAGAATTTGTTTCCAGCGTTTTGCCTGTATGGAAAAAAAAGTTTCCAAATGTTTCTGTTGAATATTTAAGATTAAAAATCGTATCTGGTTGCACATTCAGTGTAACCTTTTATGGCTATTTGAAGAAAAGAAGTGTATATATAGTTCCAGTTTTGTAACGGGCGGATTTGTTTTCACTGTAGCACCAGGAGCAGGTGCTAACTGACATAACGGATGGGAGAGAAATTTATAACACTATAAGACGGAGAACAAAAGATGCTTTCTACAAGAACATAGTCAAAAAAGGCTATCTCCTCTTCAGCAAAGGTACCTATTCAGCTTTGTTCTGAAACTTTAAGTTTGTTTATATTATAAATTCTTTAGTCATATAAGGAAGTACTTTAATTTTTTCCTCTGATGTCAGGAAAAGGAAAAAGGTGGAAGAACCTGTACTTTATCCTGGAGGGTAATGATGCACAGCTCATCTATTTTGAAAGCGAGAAGAGAGCTACCAAACCCAAAGGGCTGATAGACCTAAGCGTGTGCTCCGTGTACGGTGTGCACGACAGTCTGTTTGGCAGGTGATGATGGCAGTTCTCCAAACAACACACAGAATACATCTGTTTTACCTTATGCTAAGCAGGGATGTGAAGCTCTCTTTTCTATCTGATGTTTTCAGGCCAAACTGTTTCCAGATTGTTGTCCAGCACTTTAGTGAGGAACAGTACATATTCTACTTTGCAGGGGAGGTCCCAGAGCAAGCGCAGGTAATACAAGGTTCTGCTTTTGCCTAAGTTTCTTCAACACAAAACAAGATTCCTCAAAAGAACGCCTTCAGTTATTAGAAACTAGTTCAGCCTTTTTCTTGCAATGTAAACACATTTCAATGTATTGAATAATTGTTTTAAACAAACTTGTTTGGTTTAGTGCTACCAAGAGCATCTGATAGATGCAGCACTAACAGTAGATAGATGTCAGTATTGAACCTCAAAGGGTTCTTGGTAATTAGATGAATCTTAAAGCATAAGATGTAGATAATTAGATCAGATTTAAAATGCAAAATCCCATTTTTAATGAAGCGTTACCCTGAGATGAAAAAAAAGATGCAATTCCCAGCTTCACCACTTGATGGGGCTGTTGTTTCATTGTTAAACGTTTAGCTGTATAATGTGTGTTGTGGCCCACCTGTTATATTCTGGTGCTGAAGACTTTTCAAAGGCACCAAGCTGTGTTTCCTGTGATTCATCTCTGTTAATTAATTCATCCCATAGCCTCCTGAAGATGAGGCTTTTCTTTCTTTTTTTTTTTTTTGCTGTTTGTCAGTCAGGTCATATTAACCATAAGCTGATCAATGTAAACTAAGCAGGCATTCTGACTGACTGCCCTCTAAGGCCCCCAATCTTGTTCTTGCTGCTAAACACATTTTCGTATTCTTTTGTTGTTTTATTAGATTTATTGGCCCAACTTTACTGCCATGTTTGTGGCTGCTTGGCTACCAAACGTTGCTTTAGATTAAGAGAATTGTGATTAGAAGCTATTTTTATGATTACTTTACAAATGTTTTATTTTACTTGGCAACAAAAAAATCAAAAAGGACAAGAAAATAGGTTATTTACTTCCTCTTATTTTAGATATTTTTTGTGTTGGCTATCAGTTTGTGTACTTAAAGTTCAAGTATTTACATAAGGCTATTTATTTTGTCTCAGTCAAATTGCGTACCTTTTTTTTTTGTTTTTGCAGGATTGGATGAAATGCCTTCAGACGTTCTGTAGTAATCTAAGGAAAACCACTGTAACGACTTCCAACAAACGGCTTCGACAGGTATATTATTCATCAATCTTTGTGTCCTAAAGCATAAAAAAACTTTTGTAATAGTTGATATTTATGTAAAATATTGTATTAATGGATCTTGTCTCAGGTGAGCAGCCTGGTGCTGAATGTAGAGGAGGCCCACAAGCTGCCTGGGAAGTATTTTACCAACCCCTACTGCAACATCTACCTGAACAGCGTCCAGGTTGCTAAGACGCATCCAAGGGAAGGCCAGAATCCTGTCTTCACTGAGGAGTTCATCTTTGAGTAAGCGTGTGAATCTCCCACCACACTGGTTTCCTCTTGGCTTGAATTGACTTTTTCTGTTGATGTTTGCAAAATTCCAAAACACTTTCCTCTCGTTTCAGTGATCTGTCCAGTGAAGTAAACAGATTTGAAATCAGTCTGAGCAACAAAACAAAGAAGAGCAAAGAAAGTGATATCTGTAAGTACAGCAGGACATTAAGCTAGATTTTCATTCAGTTGTCGGTTTGCTTTACAATTTGCATATTTTTCATACCCTTTTAGTGTTTATGCGCTGCCAGCTTGGTCGGTTACAGAAGGGTCAGATGATTGATGAGTGGTTCCCCCTGAGCTCCCATGTTCCTCTGAAGGGCATCGAGCCAGGCTCTTTGCGGGTACGCCACCGCTACTCCATGGAGAAGATCATGCCTGAAGAGGAGTACAGTGAATTCAAAGAGGTCTGATTCATTAAAAGGACTTCTGATTGCAATATCATTTGACCGTCAACAGTGTCATTGATTTAGTGCTGTTTCTTACCGTCTGATGTTTTTTGCAGATGATTTTGCAGAAAGATTTCCATGCAATCTATGCTTTGGCCAATGTTTGTGGTCAGGACCGCACATTATTAGCAAGCCTCCTTCTGCGGATTTTTAGACATGAGAATGCTGAAGCACCTCTACTTAGGACACTCAATGACAGAGAAATTAACATGGAGGGTAAGAAGCTCATAGGCTAGTAATAAAATGTTCTGCAAATGTTCATGGTTTACCTCCTTCCTCAGGAATTCGGGTGAATATAAAGGGATAATTCAAACTGAGGGCATGCCTTCACTAGTTGTGTAGCTGCTGTGCGACACATAGCTCTGCATTGTGTTGCAGGTTGTTGCACATTCATTTTTTTTTTTCATTTTTGTGATGTAAACAGGAATGTTTTGGAGCATTTATTGCAGTTTGTGTAACATTTTTTATTTTTTTATCATTACCAGATGAGGCGACAACATTGTTTAGAGCAACTACGCTGGCCAGCACGCTCATGGAGCAGTACATGAAGGCTACAGCCACACCTTTCGTCCACTATGCATTAAAAGACACCATTCTGAAAATCATGGAAAGCAAGCAGTCCTGTGAGGTAAAGCAGAACAAATGTTTATGCTTTTTCTACTAAAATATAGTGAAAACATAAAAGTAACTTTTTTTTTTTTTTTTTACAAAAAAAAGAGTGCAAAAATGTATTTGATTTGGATTTTATTTGATAACTCAATACAAATTACTGCATGAGTTTAAGGTGAGAGGTGATGCATTTTAAAACATTGTTTAAAAATCTAAAAGATCCAGCTGACATTTACAATTTAGTCTCCTTTAAATATAAAAATAACTGCAACCAACCACCTTAAGTAGTCACGTATCAGCTTTCATTTATAATGTTTCCTGTGAAGGCCTTTAAATGAAGGACAAGGAACAGAACCGATTGGGCTCAAATTTGTGTAGAAGTTTAAAGCAGGCTTATATTTTTAGTAAGTCCTTTTTTTAACTGATGTTCTCCTTGCTTGTTTTGTTGTGTCCAGTGTTCACACTCAGCCTTAAGCCTCAACATCAGATGCTGAAAAACAGCTGAGCTGATAACAGACATGGAGAACTCGAAACAAAAAAAAAAGTTAAAAAAAAAAAAAAAACCCAGCAAAACCCCATTTAAAACTTTAACACACCACTATCCTATCTGCATATTGTTGAAGAGTCCACATCTCTGATGGTTCATGTGTTGAAATGCAAGCTGTTGCCGTTGTCATGGAGAAATGCTAATTCTCATTTTTACTTTTCATCGACGGAAGCAGTTTGATGCATGGAAAACGTCCGCTCTAATTAGAGACTATAAAGGCTACAGCTGCTTAAGCAAAGGAAATACTGTGTAAACATATTTAGAAAGCACTGTTATCGCTGTGAATAGTCTAAGATAGATGACTGCTGTCAGTCGTCCGCAGACCAGCTCTAGCTCTACCGTTTCCAAGATGGCGCCACCTACGGTCGCCCTGGTCCTCTCGTGCGTTGTGTTTTGTTTGTTTTTGTTTGTTAATTGTGC